>JAUJPP010000231.1:0-13323 GCA_030562195.1 Nipponacmea schrenckii
CCAAATTCTCAACCGGTCATGAACGTGATACATGTAAGTTATGTAGTGCACTGTGCAGAAAGCAGAAAGAATGCTTCTGAGGTTACCAAGCCTTGTTCTTTCTCTGCATCAGGACTGGTCTACGATAACTATTTGACTCATGCCTAATTTCCTGAATGATATTGTATGTTTAAAAACTTTGACCTAGATGTACACCATAATTTTCTTTGTGTGATTGCAGATGGAACAGTTCAATTAAATTAGAAATTTAAATAGTATGAATTTCTGGAGCATGCCATGTACATTCTGATCACGGAGAACTACCATTGTTTCAAGAATTGTTAGTTGGGATGCTCTGTGTCTGAACAGCATTGATTATTCTTGTCTGAGTGCAATTTTAAGGAAAAAAAGCCTAGTTACCATTTGTTATAAGGTGGCTCGGTGATCGTACATCGAACAGCTGACCCGGCAGCAACTAAACCACTGGCTACTAACAGGGACACTCGCAATCCTGAAAACCAACAAAACAATTTAATTTTCTTGCTTTAGTTATTGTTCAAAGAGAATAAGATGCAAAGACATAATTATCATAAAATATTTATTGACCGTCATCAAAAAGCCCAACGAGAGCAAAAAATAAGGACGTTAAACTCCATTTCATGTCACTTTTATTGAATTTTGCGTTTCGATAGACGCAATCAGATAATAATTCAAATTTTGCACGTACATGTACATGTACTAATCCAAACAAATATTACAAACCTTTGGTAGAAATCAGCCATGAAAATGGAATAACCATGGGTATGTAACAGATTGGTCCCCAGTTGGCATAAAAAGCAATATCTGCATCTGTCCAGCCGTAGGCATGTTCACTAGTAGCCGCAATAGGGCCCCAAAAATTCCACACATAAGCTTGGGTACCAGCCAGAAGTGAGTATATGGTTAAGATGTACCATCGACGTCCGTAGACCTGAAATAAGAGGCTACACATTGAATCACAGGAAGAAAGAAAGGGAAATAGCTCGGGTTATCAATTGGTATTTACAGAGTCGACAGTGAAATAATGAAGAAATATTGTCACCCGACTTTTGCACGTTGTTCAATATTGGAGCTCATCTTCGCCATTTAGTAAAGGTTACCCAAAGCCCTATATATGTAAAGTTGCGACAACTCAATTACAGGCGCCATTTTGCGTCCCAACGTCATGACGTAATGACGTTATTATAGCGTTAGCTTCAATGTAAAATGCTGCTGTGAAACACAGTCGCCGGGTATCCATTAGATTATATTGCAATAAATTTAAACAAAAGTCATGTATATATTTTTTATTATTCCTTCCCACACTCTATTGGGATTCAACATTTTATTAGTAGGCCTTTATAACTAACAAAACGGTGAGTACAGATAAGAGAACCAAACAAGAACTGATCATAATACATCAAATAAAACAAATTATTGCTGTATAATTTTACAACTACGCGTATAACGAACTTAAAACATTTAATTTCAATCCGAAAACATATTCATTCGTCTCGATGTATAATTTATGTACAAATCAATATAAATCACCAAGTCCTCCCTTCCCCGAAATCGAAATAAGAAAATACAATCGACAAAATTAGTTCACGTTTTAGATGAAAGTGTTAAGTGTAATTATATATCCTTGAACCGATTTATTTTATAAAAAGTGACCGGTTTTTAACTTGCTGAATTGTCTATAAACAAAAACAAAAACCAGATGAAAAAACGCCTAAAACAAATTTCCTTAGTTAAATGTTTAATTATTCAAGTTATAATGCATGAGCATACATCATTCCGACAGGCAATATATACAAGTGATTTTATGTTATTAATAGAACCGAGAGGAGGCTATTACGCAGATTTTTAAATAACTGAACTGAACTAAGTGGTGAATAATTCAAATGATTTTGGCAAAATATCATGGTCTTAACTTTGATACTTAATGAATTATCCTGAAATGAAAGGTGTTACAATTTTTCTGGACCACCCGATAAAAGACATAGTAACAAGTTAGAATACAATCATGTAGAAAGTGAAAACTTCTATAGTTTGAGGTATATTTGAAGGGATTGTGCGATTTTCGGACAGTTCAAGTAAGACCCAAATCAACCAACGAAAATACAAACTGATCTCTTCATTTCAAACACTTCACCAATGCGTGCATGGCCATACTTTTGCTACCATGTTCACTTTTATTTTTTAATTCACGCGTCCTTTTTTTTCTTTCAATGTTTGAAAATATTCGTAATCTGAGTGAAAAGAAATTGTTTAGTAGTTTAACTCCTATATCATGACATGTTGGGATGGACATAATGGTATCTAAATGATCAGCCATAAACTTTTCTTTTAACATTTTCTGAATGTTTTTCCTACCACATAAATGTTTTTCGAGTTTACGGAACATATATTCAGCGGTCATTATAACATCAAATATCACTTCTGTCGGTCGTGTTAAACAGCTATCTTTGTAATCTTTTAACTTCATTAATGCATTCATATCACTTTCCACCTCAATCGACAAACTTTCTATGTGTTGAAAACATTCATCGCAATGTGCATTCTTCAGTTTTGTTGTTTTTACACAATATCCAGCAATATAGTACAAGCTGTTTAATTCTGCTTTACTTAAGTCCGGGTTGTCACCTAATTCCAATCCATTTAAATTATCAACTACATCATCTTCTTCACTATTCTTCTGTTGTTTTGAAACATTCAAAAATTCGGCCAAGTAGTCAGATTCGTCGGTCATGTAATTAGAATTGGAAGATATCTTTAAGAATTGGGCTAGTGTGATCATTTTTAGAGCGTACTTGAATTCCAGAGGAGACGGTATAGGGTTTTTCTGTCTCACGCAACTGAAAAGATTCTCCAGACAATCTTGGGTGAATCTAGATGTCAACAAAAAACGGTACCCTTTAGTTAAAAGTTCCCCTTGAAGTTCTAATATGGAGTTAGTTGTTAATATTATACCTGTTTGTACTGGCTTCCATGCTCCGTTGGATCCAATTTTCAAATTTGTAAATATAAAAATTACATCATTTAGATGGTTTATTGCGTCTGTATATGCTTCTTCTTTAAACTTACTTAATGCTGTTATTGGGGACCTGCTACACATTAAATCAAACCATTTATTCATAAAATCCAAAAACCATGCAGTTGTTAAATGAGACTTTGGAAAACCATCTTCCTGAACCATATACCTGATACCTGCACTAACGGAATGGCTAAATATATTCAGAGCTTGCGACACTTTCATTTTGTCAAAATGGGATGGTTTCAAACATGATTCGGTAAGCTTGGGAGCTAATTTAAATGTGGATTCTTGTTGATATTGGTGCAAATCATCTAATGGTTGCCTTGAAACTGTGGAAGAAGGGAGGTTATATTTCTTGACGATTGATTGCGGTAGAGTGAAAACGTTCTTCGATGATATTAATGCGCTTTTCAGGTTTTTAATAAGATGTGGCACGTCTGCTAAAAAATATAGATGTCTGGACTTATCAACAGGATGCTCAGTTTTGTTGACAGAAGGGAGATTTCTTGTGACATAAACGCCAAATTCGCGCCACATAGCCTGGTTTGCCGAACCCATGTCAGATGTCACAGCAATGACATGTAATCCTATAGTCTCAGCTTTTTTTATTATCTGCTTAATTAAATTGTGTAAGGTTAACCCATCGATTGAATTTCCAGAGAAGTGATATGCTACTGTCTGTTTCCAACGAGATGTTACACCACTGAGCATGAACACTAAGGCATGGGTTGCAAGTCCTGCAGGACTTCCGTGTGAATTAATGATTGTGGAGTCTCCCAGCAGCATGCCGGTGCTAGTATCAAAGTCAACTCCAGGTGTTATAGACATCTCATCTAGAGTGAGGCAACAATCCCGTTCTTCTTCTTTCATAGAATCAACCTTTATCTGCATAAATCTAAAGACATCTTCAAGCAATCCTGGCTTGAAGTCAACACCCTCCACCCGTCGCTGTAAAGTCCGTATTGATGGAAGGGGGTAACCGTTTGAAATCAAGAGTTGATACCCTGTGGCACCACAAGCAAAGCGAATAGTTAGTACCGTTCGCACTGTGTTAGGTGACCATTCAGTTCCCCTAGACGACCTACTACCTAATCTGTCTAGCTGGTCACTGTTGAATATTTTCTTTAAGTTCTGTGTTTGCTGTCTCTTGGCTTTTAATATCCGCCTTTCTTTCTGACTTTGGTTTTTTACCTTTAATTTAAGTTCTTGTAGTTTGGTTTTCAGATAGGCAATTTCTTTTCCTGTAAGACAAATAATATTAATGTATTTAAATCATAGATTTTTCTATTTTCAGAGGTTTGCCGTATTTCTCTAAGTTTAGCAGCGTTCAGTTTTTTAAATTGGTATTGAGCAATTAATTATATAAAAGTTCCACGACAAGACCGAATCCACCGAGGGGTAGGGGTGATGGAGGGTAAAACTTCTGGATTGTTTGGGGGATTAGAGTCCAACTTGTTTTGGAATTCGAACATAGTAAACCAAACAAGAAAGAACATTATGTTACTTACTCGGACTATCAGATAAAGTGCCATGTTTGACAATAATATCACTTGCTAAAGAATCACATTCTGATAATATACGAGTATCTTTTCCTGTAAGATAAATAACATTGATATACGTGTATATATAATAGACATATTTTCAGCCGAGGTTTGCCGTATTTCTCTAACAGTTATTTTAGCAAATATTGGGGGCTGGGACCTAGATTTTACATGCAGAATAGATCATTATTGATCAGTTATATTTTAGTTAAAAGAAATAAAAGATGCTAGCAAACTTAAACATGATAATTTTGTATGCCCTTGGGACCCTCTGTGCATTGGCAGCGATGGTTAAAGATCACGAGGCACTTGAAATTCGATAAAGTGTTGGTGGACATACCGCTGCCTTAATACGGAAAAATAAATACATGTATGTCCCGATATAAATCTTACCAGTTAAAATTTGAGTAGACAATATACCCATGTTCATTTCAAGATCTACTTTCGGCACCTCTTTTTGCGTGTAGCAGTGGTCTCTTTTTACTATTTTACTTAGTAATAGTGTTTCATTTTCTTCATTGTCTTCCAATGATCTTTTTGTTGGTAGTTTTCTAGTTTTAATAGGTTTCTTTGTATAACTAAATAGAGTGGGAATAGCATTGGGCTTCAATTTTCTTAGGCCATCTTGCCTGTTTGACTCGTACATGTTATTTTCAAAGTGATTCTACAAAAAGATATAAAAATAAAAATAATAAACTAGAATTGCTTACAATTATGAACGTATTTCGACAGCCTTAAAATAGTATGTAGGCTAAATTTGCAACGACCTACATCTAGACAATATATTGAATATCATTTGACCTAGTTTTCAAAGTCTTAAAATAATTAGGTCACACCTTCCGTAACGGTTAAAGAAGGCGAAAATATGAAAATTATCAAATTTTCCTGTATTTAAGTACACTTATCTCTATGAGTTTCTGACATAGTTTGCAAGGTTAAAAATAGTGAGGTCACAATATCAGCAAATGAAGATGACAAAATGTTAATATTTTCAAAAGTAGGTTAGGTAACCCAAAATTGATTTTATCATTATTGAGGCTATATATTGAATATAATTTGACACAGTTTTCAATGTCATAAATTAATTAGGTCACAACTTCCGCAGTTGTAGAAAATGAAAAAAAGCACGAAATATACCAATTATGGCCAACTTTAAGAATGAATATCTCTAACAATATTGTATATAGGTCAAATTTGAAATGATCTATGTGGAGATAATATATAGAATAATATATATCTTAATTTTCAAGGTCATCAATTAAGTAGGTCACACCTTCCGTAATGTTCAAAGAAACCTAATTTTGAAAAAAATAAAAATTCATATTTTTCAAAAATTTTTGCGAAATTCAAAATTCCGTTCCCTACGAATTGTAGCCAAGGTTACAAAGTATCCACATACCAATTTTCAGCCACATCCGTCGATAAATCACGACAGAATATCGATTTTAAGAAAGTTACCCCATATTCAAAATGGCGGTCAAAGATGGCGGCCAGAACTGATTTTATAGGTCAGATCAATTACTATTGATGAGTCATTAATAAAACTGTTTTCACTTTTCAGCTAGATATAATAGACCGGAAGTTACAAAATTAGGTCAATTAAAACCAAACCGGAAGTTGTTGAAAAAAAATTTAAATTTCATAATGATTGGTATCAGATCCCCCATAAACTGTCAAAGTTTCAAAGTTCTACCATTTATATTAAGCGAGAAATCAACAATTAAATTTTTTTAAATTGACCCCTTCATTTTTAATTGTAAATCGTAGGTTAACGAATTGGCCAAATTACAAAAAAGGTATAACTATTAGTTGGCAAATACATTTAAGTTTTTAAAACTTTAAACCTGATCGAAATCGAGCTGAAAACAAAGCGTCCAGGTCCAAAAAACCGTTATTTCCGGTTCTCATTTCCGGTCGGAAATAGAACTTCCGGTTTTGCTTTAAGTGCTATTCGCACTCATTATAAGATTACCTGTGAAGTCAGAAAGCCTCTAACTATTACCAGTTTTTCTGCAAACTCGTCCAACAAAAACAAAAAAAAAAAAAAAAAAAAAAAAAATCCGAACGATAACAATACGTTTTCGAAAAATTTCGAAATACGTAAAAAATACCCATTTACTTTCAACAATATGTCTGTTTCGTATGTTAGCAAAAATAGTCAAGAAAATGTCTATAGATATTTAATACTAATATAAACTATAGGCCAATAGAGTGGGCAAGACAATCTGTTTTTAGTTTAGGCTACAACTTTATACACTACAGCACAAGTCTTTTAATTGCTTTCTTTTTTATGTACTTCAATATTAGTCTATTGTTATTATGGCTGTTTTTAAACTATAAGAGGCAGCCAATGTCAAAATTATTAAATAAATAAAATGGTGCTTCTTTAACTAACATCTGAACATTGTTATACAGTGTATGTATACATTGACGTTATGGTTATGTCTTTATATAAATTATCATCTTATTAATGCGGTAGGCCTATATTACGCTCGTATTTCGTTATACGAATGATACAATGTATACAATATGTTTATGTCTATGTTCAAATATTAATTAAAGCGGCACATCACATATTTTCTGATTACCCGTCCATGTCCGTAGGAGCGGGAGGCGTGCTAAGTTTAGCCCTAGGCCTTAGGCTTTATTAGGCCTTCAATAAACTTACCTCGCATAAATATGATGTATCCGATGCTTTCCAGGAAATACGGCGCACACGCACTTCCCATTGTCGTCTCCTTGCGTGATCTCGAGGAAATCGATGAAATTTTATGTTAGAGCCAGGTGCTTTTCTGTTTGAACACCCAAATGCCACACAGCAGACCATTTTGGAACTTGGGACTCAAAATGGCGCCTGTAGGCCTAAAACGTCATATTTTCATGACGTCATGTGAAATTCCTTGCCTCACAGTTGTCGCAACTTTACATATATCGTGGGTAACCGCTTGAAACCTCGTATAACATAATTTGACTGATTTTTAGTTTTTGAGATAAACGGAAAAATGATGATAGCCATTTTAAAATTATGAAATGTGAAATTATTTTAGTTCTAATTGATAGCTGAATTTAAAGTACGTCATCTAGAGTAGTAGTAATTAAAAAAAGGGCACAATTTTACCTTAAAATCGAAAAAAATCGGCTATACGTGGTTTTAAATGCAACAATTGGAATAATTTAGTGTTATACGAGGTTTTGTATTTCAGCTTCATGTGAATAATGAGGTAATTACAGTGTTATGTAACCAAATTAAATTGAGATTCATTCAACAACGCGCATTATCTCGTCGATAAACTTTCGAAGGTTCGTGTCGGAGAAACGCATTCTCCGAAATTCGCATTCCCAGATACTGATACACTCTTTCGATAGGCACAGATAAACCAGGTAAACCAAGATCATTTAGAGCAGTACCCCAGATAACCAGGTAGGTCAAAATCATAAAGAACAGTACCACAGATAAACCAGGTAAACCAAGATCATTTAGAGCGGTACGCCAGATAACCAGGTAGGTCAAAATCATAAAGAACAGTACAACAGATGAATCAGGTAGGTCAAAATCATATAGAACAGTACCACAGATAAACAAGGTAAACCAAGATCATTTAGAGCGGTACGCCAGATAACAAGGTAGGTCAAAATCATTAAGAACAGTACCACAGATAACCCAGGTAGGTCAAAATCATATAGAGCAGTACCACAGATAAACCAGTGCCACAAATAAACCAGGTAAGTCAAAATCATATAGAGCAGTACCACAAATAAACCAGGTAAGTCAAAATCATATAGAGCAGTACCACAAATAAACCAGGTAAGTCAAAATCATATAGAGCAGTACCACAAATAAACCAGGTAAGTCAAAATCATATAGAGCAGTACCACAAATAAACCAGGTAACTCAAAATCATATAGAGCAGTACCACAGATAAACCAGTACTACAGATAACCAGGTAGGTCAAAATAATATAGAACAGTGTCACAGAGGAATCAGGTAGGTCAAAGTCATATAGAGCAGTACCACAGATAAACCAGGTAGGTTAAAATCATATAGAACAGTGCCACAGATAAACCAGGTAAGTCAAAATCATATATAACAGTACCAAAGATGAATCACATGGTAAGGATTATATAGAATAGTACCACTGATGGATCAGGTAGGTCATTTGGATCATCGTATTGATGGAAAAGGTTGTAATATTGGAACACAATTAAATAAATTGTCTTATCCAAAGTGTTCCAACATGTTTTTAATATTATTATTCAGTAGATTTCAGTCATCAAGAAAGGGATTTAAGTGGATTTAATTAAAAAGACGAACCGTGGAACTAGTATATTAATTAGCTAAACATTATTATATCAATCAATAAAAATTTTCAGAACAAATATAAAACTTTAATAACATCAATTTAATTACCACTAAAATTATATTTTGTCCAATATTGGTTGCTTTATTCGTCATTATGAGGAATCTCATCGTAAAACTGATGGTAATCCTTTGGTAGCATCATCTTTATTTAATTCCTGCAAATGTTGCCATTTTGATTTTTTAATTGGAATGGGATGACGATAAAGACTAGTTGGTTTCGGTTGAACTTGGGTATTAATTCTTCTTGGTAATATCTTCCATTCGTCCGAAAGTAGTAATTTGAATTGTATTTTCATATCTGGAGTATACTTTAATGCTCTGATGTCAGTGACAGTTGGATCACCAGCTACTGATCCGGGTCTTATACTGCTTACGTATGAAAATTTTGAAAAATTTCTGAAAAAAGTATGGTCGATACATTGAACATGATATCTCAGATCTTTCCTTGCGGATTGAAATATATTTACGTATTCAGCAGGCCAAAATACTTCACGATTACGGAGTTTGTTTTCAATTGAAGAGTGGACAGAATCCACTTCCATCCACGTATGACCTTTCTCTAAAAACTTTTGAATGATAGTAACTCCTGTGGTAACTGATAGATTTAGCAAAGAATTCGATAATGTGTTGTTTCTATTTTGGTAGCAGCAACCGTCACTATACAAAATTATGATCTTAGGTGGTGTTTCACTTTTTTCTATGATGGATTGTACTCTGTTTATGATGCATGATGTAAAATTGTTACTTGTAACTTCTCCTTGACCTTCGTGCCAGAAATAACACCAGACATCCCTAGTAGACAAGTCATAAGTTGTGAAATTGTGGCAAGTAAGTTTTGTTTTGTAATAATTTGCGTTAGCAAATAGTTTGGGAGCTAATAATACTACTTGCAGATCCATGGTTAAAACAACTAACCCACTACCATCTTCTAATGCTTTTTTCTTGTCGTTTTCTTTTTCTATTTTAGCTTCTTCTTTTCTTTGGATGTGAGTTGTATATTCTGATTCAGAAACATTACCATGTTTATAACCAATGCAAACGTTACATTGGTCTTTCTTTGGTTTTCCTATTCCAATGTTTTTTGTTTTTAGAGCGTTATCAAGAACTTGCTTTGAAACCTTAACCCCCCTACCAGAACAATAATCTTGAAATAGGTTATCCAATTGAGTTTTACTTTCAATGCCTGTCTCTAAGTATTCTTTTGATGAATCCTTGCGAGAATAATGCGAGGGTAATTTGGGTAAGGAATCTAGGAATTCGTTAGCAATGTTGCGTTTTAGTTTGTTGGCTTTCGGAGTGTCTCCAGTTTGTTTTCGGGTTCCCTCACGTTCTTTCATTCCATGTGATTCTGTAGCGTTCATTACCCAGTTTCGAACCGACCATTCTTTAAGACCAAATGTGCTCAGAAACATATTTTTACATACTATTAAATGTTTATCTCCAACTCTAATGGTATAGCGAAATGTTCCTTTTCGGCGCCCATTATGTTCTGTTTGATAATAATGTACCAGAGATGCTACGTAAACCTTCCGTTGACCCCAGTCCATTGTTTTCCAGAAAGTGTCATGTAATTCCTGCCTATCAATATCTTGTAATTTATCACAGTGCCTTATTTTAGACGCCTGGCATGTTTTAGAGTTACATCTCAATCCCAAAGTTCTCTCATTTCTGCCAACTAGTTTGCATTTGCCAGTTTGTTTATCCTTTTTATAACTTTTATAGGTTTTACCCTCCATTCTTAACTGTTTGTTCTTTACTGTAATCCATTCTTCTTTATTACTCACTATGCTTCTCTTTCTCTTCGCCTTATTAACGACTTGAACAGATTCATCTTCAGTCCCATCAGAGTTATCTTTGGAACAAGACGTGTCTGTTTCGACTGTAGGTGTTTCCGTTGTAGTTATATTCTGCAATGTATCAGTTGAATTGTCACCGTTTTCATCACCAAATTCTTCATCACCGAAAATAGCATTAGACAATAGATATATATCAAGTACTTCCGGGTTATCTTCAACAGGCAAAGTTTCTTCGAGAATAGATATCGTATTATCAGATGCTGTCGACGTTGATTTTGATGTTCCTTCTATGTTTTCAAAGTAATCGTGGAATGTTGATTGCTCAAGCGGGGAGTGGTAAGAAGACATTGTAGTTGGTTTCGATGCTTCCTCTAGTAGCTCAAGGTAACTAATTTTACCTGTTGAATCTAGTTCATTGGGTGCACAGAAATTCGACTCTGTTGTGGAATGACGTTGAATTTCATCAGTAGAGATCTTATTCGGATTATGATTGATGGAAAACATCAGATTCTGGTTTGCGGGTATCAATGCTGGTTGGTTTTTGTAAGAAGGTACTCCAAACATTGCACTATCCTGATTTTGATTATGGTAAGTAGACTCTGAAGGTTCCAGATGTGTGTAAGCAGATTGATTTTCAAGAGAAGACATGGTATAAGATGGGTTTTGGTAAGTATAACAAGTCGACTGGTTTTGATAACTACACATTGGAATCATTTGGTTTTGATTTTGATAAGTGAAATTTGCAAGCTGAAATGTGTTTGAAGTATTGGTCGGAAGAAGATTACTTTTGGTCTCCTCGGTGGGCAAAGGATTACTTTTGGTAACTTTGAATGGCGAAGGAGGACTACTTTTGGTGGCTTTGAATGGCGAAGGATTACTTTTGGTAGCTTTGAATGGCGAAGTACTACTTTTGGTAGAGTTGGTTTGCGAAAGATTACATTTAGCTGAATTGTTTGCTCTTTCAGTAGCCAAGTTTACCATTAACATACCTCTACTGTAATATTTCTTTTTAATCATGATGGCAGCTGCAAAATATAAAATTAAAGATTAGCATACAGGGATTATGCTTCAGAACATTAGGATATCATTAAAAGCAGAAGAATTAGATAAACACGGCTACCCCATTTATTTTATTCTTAAAATTATTCACACGGCTATCTCTTGAGCATGAGAAAACAATATTTTCAGTAAACGTCATTTGTATTGTATTGTATAGGTTTATTGCATGAGCCTATACATGTAAATACATAATGCTATAGCAGTTTACAACTGAAAGTTTTACAAAATTTAGACAAACACACAAGGCCTCGGAGGTTTCTGTGGTTAGAGACAATTAATGATTTTGGAATAACAATATTTATTTTACAGAATAGGCTACAGGTAAATTTGATAATTGGCAGTTAATGTGTGGTCTCACGTTAATAAAATAAGAATTACCTTTATTGATTGTTGAAATTTCAAAACTGCTACAGGCTCCGTCGTTTGACCTTGTGGTGTTATTATCACATGACTTAAAATTAAAACCTCGTATAGTATAGATTTATTTAGCAGATATATCGACTTAAAACCACGTATAATATTATACGAGGTTTTGGAGTAGGTTTCAGGATTTTTTTTAAAGGAGTTAAGAGATAAAAACACGTATAATATTATCCGAGGTTTTAATGCTGATAGGTCTTATCCGTGCTATTTAACTGTGATGTTAGGGCTATTTATAAGAGAGATACAGTTACGAGGTTTTTACCATTCGATCGGCGCTTTTACGAGCTTTAAAATGATACCAAAAAGTCAAAATGAACAAATTTTGCATATACGAGGTTTCAAGCGGTAACCCACTATATAGGGCTTTGAGGTTACCAAGCAAATGACGTCACATCAATATACATTGCTATTCGGTTGGGAATCAGAAACTTTTGAACAACGATTAATAAATGTTATTGTAGTTATGATTTATAAGTCATACAATATTTAAAAAAAAAAATGATTAAGTATGCTATACCACCTCTTAGGATGACCAAAATTGAAAATTCTAAATTTGGCCAAAATTGGTCTTTGTTCATCAGTTGACTTAGCCTACTGGGTATGAAATGACAGAATACCCCTATAATCAAATAAATCCATAAGACAAGGTAATAATGCATTAAGCTAAGTATTTAAAGTATACGTTAAACATATAAAGATTATATTCTTTCATTATGATAAGATAAGTCCAACTAATGAATACAAAGCCCAACTCTTAGCCAACTACATTTAAATTAGGTTGGCCTAAGCGTAGGCTACCTGAATTCCACTGTTAACCTTGTGCTCTTCTCTACCGACTGATGGAGGTCGAACCTTCTTCAATTCTCTATACAGCTGGTTCACCAGATCGTCACTAGCTGCAGGGGTGAAGTCGGCCATGCTAGAGGATCTTGGTAATGGTATATTGAGCTATAATAAATTGAAATAGTGTAACCTAGGCCTACGGTATTTTTCTCTGTGTACTCTCCAAAAAGTATATATGCCTAATTGATAAACACCATCTAACTTTAAGCAATGTTACTTAGTGAGACGACTCACTTTGATTTTACAGCTATAAAACTATCTGCTGGA
>JAUJPP010002379.1:0-12926 GCA_030562195.1 Nipponacmea schrenckii
GTCATAAGAGTTTTTCAGTGATTAGTGCTTTCAAAAATCATCCGGGGAATCCTTATATAAGAAAAATCTAAAATTTTCCCTTAAATTTTTCGGGAAAGGGAAACTCATAACCTGGGTTCCATGGAAATTTTCCCTGTTGGAAGAAATTCCCCAACCTGTTTAAATTGGTTCAGTAAGTGCGAAACCCTTGAATTTTAAATTTATATTTTAAATTCAATGTTTTAGAAAGAATTCTATTTTAATTTTGGGCTCTAAACCAAAAACCCGGGGCCCCTGTGTATAGGAAAATCTTTAAACCCTTTCGAAGGGGTTGGGGGGAAAATCCCCTTTTAAAAGGGTTTGGGCAATCCTGTTGGAAAAATTTCCCCCATTGGAATTGGGGTGGCAGGGGTGAGTCTTGCCCAATTAAGGTGGGTTAAAGTAAAAAGAAAAATTCAATTCATTTTCCATTTAATTTTTTTTATAATAACCCAATTTTAAATATGGAAGAAATAAACCCCGTGGGGGTTGTGTGGCCAGTATTTAGATTTATTTAATCCCAAAGGGGGTTTAAACCTGATATTAAAAATATTCAACCCTTAAAATTTGGTTAAAAAATATTAAGTTATTCCAAGGGGCCATTAACCCAGTATTTAAGAAAATTTTAAATTAAAATTTTGGGGTGCCAGAAGGTTGCCCTTGTTTCCCTTAAAGGCCTTTAATTTTGGGTTGAGTTTTTAATTAAAAGAGGTTTGGGGGTTCGGGGAAAGTTTAGTCTTTTCATCCCCTAATGGGGTTTTAATTTTCCTTTTAAGTTTTGGTAGAGTAATTTTTTAATGTAAAAATAAAAAAGACCCGTGGGGTTCAGGGTTAGATTTTCAAAACCTAAATCCATTTTCAATCCCTTGGTTAAATAATAAATTAGGAAGCGGGTGGCTCGTAATTTAGATGTTTCCTAACCTGAAGGTCCAGGGTTCAACCCTAGTATGGGTTTGAGATAATACTTCAACCCTGTCAGTAGAGAGCTGTGGTGGTTCGGGGTTTTAGATGTTTCCTAACCTGGGTCCAGGGTTCAATCCTAGTATGGGTTAGAGATAATACTTAAACCCCTTGTCGAGAGAGTGTGGGGGTTCAGTGAGTTAGATGCTTACTCACTAACCTGAAGGTCCAGGGTTCAATCCTAGTATAGGTAGAGATAAAACCCCAACCCTGTGGTAGAGAGCTGTGGTGGTTCAGTGAGTTAGATGCTTGCTCACTAACCTGAAGGTCCAGGGTTCAATCCTAGTATGGGTTTGAGATAATACTTCAACCCTGTCAGTAGAGAGCTTGGTGGTTCAGTGATTTAGATGTTTTTTCTAACCTGAAGGTCCGGGGTTTTAATCCTAGTTGGGTTTGAGATAATACTTCAACCCTGTCAGTAGAGAGCTGTGGTGGTTCAGTGATTTAAAAGCTTCTCCTAACCTAAAGGGTTCCAGGGTTCAATCCTAGTATAGGTAGAGATAATACTTCAACCCTGTCAGTAGAGAGCTGTGGGGGTTCGTGATTTAGATGCTTCCCCTAACCTGGGTCCAGGGTTCAATCCAGAAATAAGTAATAAATTTAAGATTTGGGGGCCAAGGGCCCATAATTTTCGGGGTTAATTTATGGGTTAATTTTAAATTAAAACTTGGGGGCCAGGGTTGACTTGTTTAATTTAAAGGCCTTCTTAATAATTTTAGTTTCCAATGTCATTAGAGGTTTGGGGGTTCAGGGAAGATTCCTAAGGCCCTTTTAAATCCCTATTTTTTAAAAATATTCCCCTTTAAGACTTTTGGTTCGGGATTTGAAGTTTTTAATAAACCCAAACCCCATTGGGGAAAAAACCCGTTGAACGGGTTAGTATTTTCTTCCCTACTAATTTTTTCCCATTTAAATCCCTTGGTTAAAATATTAAAATTGGGGAAAAAGCGGGTAGCTCGTGATTTAGATGTTTGTTCCTAACCCTTAAGGTCCGGGGTTTTAATCCTAGTATGGGTTTGAGATAATCCCAACCCTGTCAGTAGAGAGCTGTGGTGGCTCAGTGATTTAAGATGTTTTTCCTAACCTGAAGGTCCAGGGTTCAACCCTAGTATGGGTTTGAGATAATACTTCAACCCTGTCAGTAGAGAGCTTGGTGGTTTAGTGAGTTAGATGCTTCTCCCCAACCTGAAGGCCCAGGGTTCAATCCTAGTAAAGGTAGAGATAATACTTCAACCCTTTTAGTAGAGAGCTGTGGTGGTTTAGTGAGTTAGTTTGTTTGCTCCTAACCTGAAGGTCCAGGGTTCAATCCTAGTAAAGGTAGAGATAATACTTCAACCCTGTCAGTAGGGAGCTGTGGTGCTCAGTGAGTAAGATGTTTACTCCAAAACCTGAAGGTCCAGGGTTCAATCCTAGTATGGTTTTGGTTGTTCCAGTGAGTTAGAAGCTTTCTCACTAACCTGAGGATCCAGGGTTCAATCCCAGCAAAGGTCTAGATGAATTTTCAGATATTTTCAACCCTGTTTCCCCTTGTCAGTGATGCAGATCAGGGGGACTGAAAAAAAAGGGGGTCTAGTCTTTGATTTAAGAAATAATCAAAGCCCTGGTTCTTAGGACTATTAACCTACTTAAAATATAGATTACACAAACAATAACCAATGCCAACTACTCATGCAAAATTTATCACCATTTATAAAAAAAAAAAAGTCCTTACCCCATTCAATATAACAGTCTAAATAATACAAAAACTTGATTTCTTATTTGTTATTCCAAAAAACGGTGGAATTATAAACTAGTAGAAAAGATGTACCGTCCTATCTAGTTTGAATACTGTAAGTTATCTGTACCGTAGGAAGTAATCACGATATATTTATATATTGATGAGGAAGATTTTATTGTTTCCCAGGGGAGATAACTCAGGTCAATGAGAATTTATCAGGAAATAAGGTTCCTCTGCTCTTTCAGAATTTTAGGTGATGCAGTGGTTTAGTGAGTTGGGGTGCTGGGTTGCTAACCGGAAGGTCCTGTACAATTCCCCACAATGGTCATGATGAACTTTCAGATTTTTCACCCCCCTTGTCATTGATGCAGGTCAGAGGGACTGACATGGAAAAGGGGACAATAAACGAAGGTCCTCATGTGCTACAGTGTGTGCACATTTAAGATCCCTCCGAAAAGAGTAGGATAATGTTGCTTTCTCTAATTGCCCATAAGGTGCAGAAGAGTAGGATGTAAAACTCATTTCCTTTCATCAAGGCTTTTCAACATAATTAATTAATTCGTTAAATAATTGATTGACATGATTAATTAATGGATTGACATGATTCTGAGATTAAAGATTAGCTGGCTGTTTCAACCGTACAGAATTAAACTGATTTATCAGTCGAAACCATATAAACTCATTCATTTCCAACCCAAACATAATCATCATAGCTGTTGAGTCTGTCCAAAAACAGAACTTAAATAAGAATCCAACAAATTACAGCAGTCTAAATATCAGAGACCATACTATGATATTTCCATTGTTAAGATAGTACTCAATACATCAGTATTCTAGAGCAATATAGAAATACCACTGTTATAATAGTACTCAATACATCAATTATAGAGTAATATAGAAATACCACTGTTATAATAGTTCTCAATACATCAATTATAGAGATATATAGAAATACCACTGTTAAAATAGTACTCAATACATCAATTATAGAGATATATAGAAATACCACTGTTATAATAGTACTCAATACATCAGTATTCTAGAGCAATATAGAAATACCACTGTTATAATAGTACTCAATACATCAATTGTAGAGCAATATAGAAATACCACTGTTATAATAGTACTCAATACATCAGTATTCTAGAGCAATATAGAAATACCACTGTTATAATAGTACTCAATACATCAGTATTCTAGAGCAATATAGAAATACCACTGTTATAATAGTACTCAATACATCAATTATAGAGATATATAGAAATACCACTGTTATAATAGTACTCAATATATCAATTATAGAGTGATATAGAAATACCACTGTTATAATAGTACTCAATACATCAGTATTCTAGAGCAATATAGAAATACCATTGTTATGATAGTACTCAATACATCAGTATTCTAGAGCAATATAGAAATACCATTGTTATAATAGTACTCAATACATCAGTATTCTAGAGCAATATAGAAATACCACTGTTATAATAGTACTCAATACATCAATTATAGATATATATAGAAATACCATTGTTAAGATAGTACTCAATACATCAGTATTCTAGAGCAATATAGAAATACCACTGTTATAATAGTACTCAATACATCAATTATAGAGATATATAGAAATACCACTGTTAAAATAGTACTCAATACATCAATTGTAGAGCAATATAGAAATACCACTGTTATAATAGTACTCAATACATCAATTCTAGAGCAATATAGAAATACCATTGTTATAATAGTACTCAATACATCAGTATTCTAGAGCAATATAGAAATACCATTGTTATAATAGTACTCAATACATCAGTTATAGAGATATATAGAAATACCACTGTTATAATAGTACTCAATACATCAGTATTCTAGAGCAATATAGAAATACCATTGTTATAATAGTACTCAATACATCAGTATTCTAGAGCAATATAGAAATACCATTGTTATAATAGTACTCAATACATCAATTGTAGAGCAATATAGAAATACCATTGTTATAATAGTACTCAATACATCAATTGTAGAGCAATATAGAAATACCACTGTTATAATAGTACTCAATACATCAATTGTAGAGCAATATAGAAATACCATTGTTATAATAGTACTCAATACATCAATTGTAGAGCAATATAGAAATACCACTGTTATAATAGTACTCAATACATCAATTGTAGAGCAATATAGAAATACCACTGTTATAATAGTACTCAATACATCAGTATTCTAGAGCAATATAGAAATACCACTGTTATAATAGTACTCAATACATCAATTGTAGAGTTATATAGATATACCACTGTTATAATAGTGATCAATACATCAATTGTAGAGCAATATAGAAATACCATTGTTATAATAGTACTCAATACATCAGTATTCTAGAGCAATATAGAAATACCATTGTTATAATAGTACTCAATACATCAGTATTCTAGAGCAATATAGAAATACCATTGTTATAATAGTACTCAATACATCAATTGTAGAGCAATATAGAAATACCATTGTTATAATAGTACTCAATACATCAATTGTAGAGCAATATAGAAATACCACTGTTATAATAGTACTCAATACATCAATTGTAGAGCAATATAGAAATACCATTGTTATAATAGTACTCAATACATCAATTGTAGAGCAATATAGAAATACCACTGTTATAATAGTACTCAATACATCAATTGTAGAGCAATATAGAAATACCACTGTTATAATAGTACTCAATACATCAGTATTCTAGAGCAATATAGAAATACCACTGTTATAATAGTACTCAATACATCAATTGTAGAGCAATATAGAAATACCACTGTTATAATAGTACTCAATACATCAGTATTCTAGAGCAATATAGAAATACCACTGTTATAATAGTACTCAATACATCAGTATTCTAGAGCAATATAGAAATACCATTGTTATAATAGTACTCAATACATCAATTGTAGAGCAATATAGAAATACCATTGTTATAATAGTACTCAATACATCAGTATTCTAGAGCAATATAGAAATACCATTGTTAAAATAGTACTCAATACATCAATTGTAGAGTGATATAGATATACCACTGTTATAATAGTACTCAATACATCAGTATTCTAGAGCAATATAGAAATACCATTGTTATAATAGTGATCAATACATCAATTGTAGAGTGATATAGAAATACCACTGTTATAATAGTACTCAATACATCAGTATTCTAGAGCAATATAGAAATACCATTGTTATAATAGTACTCAATACATCAATTGTAGAGCAATATAGAAATACCATTGTTATAATAGTACTCAATACATCAATTGTAGAGCAATATAGAAATACCACTGTTATAATAGTACTCAATACATCAGTATTCTAGAGCAATATAGAAATACCATTGTTATAATAGTACTCAATACATCAATTGTAGAGCTATATAGAAATACCATTGTTAAAATAGTACTCAATACATCAGTATTCTAGAGCAATATAGAAATACCATTGTTATAATAGTACTCAATACATCAATTGTAGAGCAATATAGAAATACCACTGTTATAATAGTACTCAATACATCAGTATTCTAGAGCAATATAGAAATACCATTGTTATAATAGTACTCAATACATCAGTATTCTAGAGCAATATAGAAATACCACTGTTATAATAGTACTCAATACATCAATTGTAGAGCAATATAGAAATACCACTGTTATAATAGTACTCAATACATCAGTTATAGAGGGATATAGAAATACCACTGTTATAATAGTACTCAATATATTAATTATAGAGTGATATAGAAATACCACTGTTATAATAGTACTCAATACATCAGTATTCTAGAGCAATATAGAAATACCATTGTTATGATAGTACTCAATACATCAGTATTCTAGAGCAATATAGAAATACCATTGTTATAATAGTACTCAATACATCAGTATTCTAGAGCAATATAGAAATACCACTGTTATAATAGTACTCAATACATCAATTATAGATATATATAGAAATACCATTGTTAAGATAGTACTCAATACATCAGTATTCTAGAGCAATATAGAAATACCACTGTTATAATAGTACTCAATACATCAATTATAGAGATATATAGAAATACCACTGTTAAAATAGTACTCAATACATCAATTGTAGAGCAATATAGAAATACCACTGTTATAATAGTACTCAATACATCAATTCTAGAGCAATATAGAAATACCACTGTTATAATAATACTCAATACATCAATTGTAGAGATATATAGAAATACCACTGTTATAATAGTACTCAATACATCAATTATAGAGGTATATAGAAATACCACTGTTATAATAGTACTCAATACATCAGTATTCTAGAGCAATATAGAAATACCATTGTTATAATAGTACTCAATACATCAATTGTAGAGCAATATAGAAATACCATTGTTATAATAGTACTCAATACATCAATTGTAGAGCAATATAGAAATACCATTGTTATAATAGTACTCAATACATCAATTGTAGAGCAATATAGAAATACCACTGTTATAATAGTACTCAATACATCAATTGTAGAGCAATATAGAAATACCACTGTTATAATAGTACTCAATACATCAGTATTCTAGAGCAATATAGAAATACCACTGTTATAATAGTACTCAATACATCAGTATTCTAGAGCAATATAGAAATACCATTGTTATAATAGTACTCAATACATCAATTGTAGAGCAATATAGAAATACCATTGTTATAATAGTACTCAATACATCAATTGTAGAGTGATATAGATATACCACTGTTATAATAGTACTCAATACATCAGTATTCTAGAGCAATATAGAAATACCATTGTTATAATAGTACTCAATACATCAATTGTAGAGTGATATAGATATACCACTGTTATAATAGTACTCAATACATCAGTATTCTAGAGCAATATAGAAATACCATTGTTATAATAGTACTCAATACATCAATTGTAGAGCAATATAGAAATACCACTGTTATAATAGTACTCAATACATCAATTGTAGAGTAATATAGAAATACCACTGTTATAATAGTACTCAATACATCAATTGTAGAGCAATATAGAAATACCATTGTTAAAATAGTACTCAATACATCAATTGTAGAGCAATATAGAAATACCATTGTTATAATAGTACTCAATACATCAATTGTAGAGCAATATAGAAATACCACTGTTATAATAGTACTCAATACATCAGTATTCTAGAGCAATATAGAAATACCATTGTTATAATAGTACTCAATACATCAATTGTAGAGCAATATAGAAATACCATTGTTAAAATAGTACTCAATACATCAGTATTCTAGAGCAATATAGAAATACCATTGTTATAATAGTACTCAATACATCAATTGTAGAGCAATATAGAAATACCACTGTTATAATAGTACTCAATACATCAGTATTCTAGAGCAATATAGAAATACCATTGTTATAATAGTACTCAATACATCAGTATTCTAGAGCAATATAGAAATACCACTGTTATAATAGTACTCAATACATCAATTGTAGAGCAATATAGAAATACCACTGTTATAATAGTACTCAATACATCAGTTATAGAGATATATAGAAATACCACTGTTATAATAGTACTCAATATATTAATTATAGAGTGATATAGAAATACCACTGTTATAATAGTACTCAATACATCAGTATTCTAGAGCAATATAGAAATACCATTGTTATGATAGTACTCAATACATCAGTATTCTAGAGCAATATAGAAATACCATTGTTATAATAGTACTCAATACATCAGTATTCTAGAGCAATATAGAAATACCACTGTTAAAATAGTACTCAATACATCAATTGTAGAGCAATATAGAAATACCATTGTTATAATAGTACTCAATACATCAATTGTAGAGCAATATAGAAATACCACTGTTATAGTAGTGATCAATACATCAGTATTCTAGAGCAATATAGAAATACCATTGTTATAATAGTACTCAATACATCAATTGTAGAGTGATATAGAAATACCACTGTTATAATAGTACTCTATACATCAGTATTCTAGAGCAATATAGAAATACCACTGTTATAATAGTACTCAATACATCAATTATAGATATATATAGAAATACCATTGTTAAGATAGTACTCAATACATCAGTATTCTAGAGCAATATAGAAATACCACTGTTATAATAGTACTCAATACATCAATTATAGAGATATATAGAAATACCACTGTTAAAATAGTACTCAATACATCAATTGTAGAGCAATATAGAAATACCACTGTTATAATAGTACTCAATACATCAATTGTAGAGCAATATAGAAATACCATTGTTATAATAGTACTCAATACATCAATTATAGAGGTATATAGAAATACCACTGTTATAATAGTACTCAATACATCAGTATTCTAGAGCAATATAGAAATACCATTGTTATAATAGTACTCAATACATCAATTATAGAGATATATAGAAATACCACCGTTATAATAGTACTCAATACATCAATTCTAGAGCAATATAGAAATACCACTGTTATAATAGTACTCAATACATCAGTATTCTAGAGCAATATAGAAATACCACTGTTAAAATAGTACTCAATACATCAATTATAGAGTTATATAGAAATACCACTGTTAAAATAGTACTCAATACATCAGTATTCTAGAGCAATATAGAAATACCACTGTTATAATAGTACTCAATACATCAATTGTAGAGCAATATAGAAATACCACTGTTATAATAGTACTCAATACATCAATTGTAGAGCAATATAGAAATACCATTGTTATAATAGTACTCAATACATCAATTGTAGAGCAATATAGAAATACCATTGTTATAATAGTACTCAATACATCAATTGTAGAGCAATATAGAAATACCACTGTTATAATAGTACTCAATACATCAATTGTAGAGCAATATAGAAATACCATTGTTATAATAGTACTCAATACATCAATTGTAGAGCAATATAGAAATACCACTGTTATAATAGTACTCAATACATCAGTATTCTAGAGCAATATAGAAATACCACTGTTATAATAGTACTCAATACATCAATTGTAGAGCAATATAGAAATACCACTGTTATAATAGTACTCAATACATCAATTGTAGAGCAATATAGAAATACCATTGTTATAATAGTACTCAATACATCAATTGTAGAGCAATATAGAAATACCACTGTTATAATAGTACTCAATACATCAGTATTCTAGAGCAATATAGAAATACCACTGTTATAATAGTACTCAATACATCAGTATTCTAGAGCAATATAGAAATACCATTGTTATAATAGTACTCAATACATCAGTATTCTAGAGCAATATAGAAATACCATTGTTATAATAGTACTCAATACATCAATTGTAGAGCTATATAGAAATACCACTGTTAGAATAGTACTCAATACATCAATTGTAGAGTGATATAGAAATACCACTGTTAAAATAGTACTCAATACATCAGTATTCTAGAGCAATATAGAAATACCATTGTTATAATAGTACTCAATACATCAATTATAGAGTAATATAGAAATACCACTGTTATAATAGTACTCAATACATCAATTATAGATATATATAGAAATACCATTGTTAAAATAGTACTCAATACATCAATTATAGAGATATATAGAAATACCACTGTTAAAATAGTACTCAATACATCAATTATAGAGTAATATAGAAATACCACTGTTATAATAGTACTCAATACATCAATTATAGAGTAATATAGAAATACCACTGTTATAATAGTACTCAATACATCAATTATAGAGTAATATAGAAATACCACTGTTATAATAGTACTCAATACATCAATTGTAGAGCAATATAGAAATACCACTGTTATAATAGTACTCAATACATCAATTGTAGAGCTATATAGAAATACCATTGTTAAAATAGTACTCAATACATCAGTATTCTAGAGCAATATAGAAATACCATTGTTATAATAGTACTCAATACATCAGTATTCTAGAGCAATATAGAAATACCATTGTTATAATAGTACTCAATACATCAATTGTAGAGCTATATAGAAATACCATTGTTAAAATAGTACTCAATACATCAATTGTAGAGCTATATAGAAATACCATTGTTATAATAGTACTCAATACATCAATTGTAGAGCAATATAGAAATACCACTGTTATAATAGTACTCAATACATCAGTATTCTAGAGCAATATAGAAATACCACTGTTATAATAGTACTCAATACATCAGTATTCTAGAGCAATATAGAAATACCATTGTTATAGTAGTGATCAATACATCAATTGTAGAGCGATATAGAAATACCACTGTTATAATAGTACTCAATACATCAATTGTAGAGCAATATAGAAATACCACTGTTATAATAGTACTCAATACATCAGTATTCTAGAGCAATATAGAAATACCATTGTTATAATAGTACTCAATACATCAATTGTAGAGTGATATAGAAATACCATTGTTAAAATAGTACTCAATACATCAGTATTCTAGAGCAATATAGAAATACCATTGTTATAATAGTACTCAATACATCAGTATTCTAGAGCAATATAGAAATACCACTGTTATAATAGTACTCAATACATCAATTGTAGAGCAATATAGAAATACCATTGTTATGATAGTACTCAATACATCAGTATTCTAGAGCAATATAGAAATACCACTGTTATAATAGTACTCAATACATCAGTATTCTAGAGCAATATAGAAATACCACTGTTATAATAGTACTCAATACATCAATTGTAGAGCAATATAGAAATACCATTGTTATAATAGTACTCAATACATCAATTATAGAGGGATATAGAAATACCACTGTTAGAATAGTTCTCAATACATCAATTGTAGAGCAATATAGAAATACCACTGTTATAATAGTACTCAATATATCAATTGTAGAGCAATATAGAAATACCACTGTTATAATAGTACTCAATACATCAATTGTAGAGCAATATAGAAATACCACTGTTAAAATAGTACTCAATACATCAATTGTAGTGTGATATAGAAATACCACTGTTATAATAGTACTCAATACATCAGGTTGACGTCAATTTTCAAATCAGATCGTAACTTAAAAAAACAATGAGATATCTTTTTAACCTACATGTTTTTTTGTTTTTACCTTTTTGTAACAAATCCATAGTAACACAAGTTGGTCTCTTACATCATAATCCAATTAACATAGTTCTTAATCCTAATTTATTCACATTGTCCATTCTTCTAACTTTTACTAGGTCTACTTCCAACTTCAACAAACAGAACAACTTCACAAAATTCTGGAACAATTTTACTCATTGATTCCAATTGTAATTTGGGTTGGAATAAAATGCCAAATTGCCAATTTGGGAAAAGTTCTTAAAAGCCTTGATTAACAATTTGCAGGTTTGATTTGGGATTTGATTATATAAATCAATAAGATAAGTCTTCAAAGTACAAGATTTAGAGCCAACTGTATTACTGAATGTATTTTGAATTTTAAAATGGTTCCTGAACAACTTGAGACTCAATCACAAAGTCACACATTATTGACAACTTGTGATGTTCAAGACTACTGTTAGATCTGTAAGACAAGAAAACAACATTATATAACTTTTTCTGGCTTTCTTAAGCTCACTTTCATTTGGTTCTTGAATGCAAAATAGAAGTTTTCTATTCCCCTTAGGGTTCAACATTTTACCCAGTAGAAACACTTAATGCCTAGTTTTTCAAGTTTTTTCCACGGAAACATAGGTATGTTGTATATAATACTAGACGAGCTAGAAGTATGAAAGAACTAGGTGTTATTATACAGTAACCATGACGAACCAGAGGGCAGATTAAACTACCCTGCTGTATTTATGGTATGTTTTTAAAGAATGATTAATGGTATAATATAGTTACTATGACGATATGACGGGAGATTTTACTGATAAAAACTGACAGGACGAATTCTTCTCCATCTCATTCACATTATTTATTATCTCCCCTTGTCTGCTAATTATAAAAACATGTTTATTACCAGAAAAACAAAAACCAGAATCAGATCAGGGTTAGGTTTTATGTTTTATTAAAATTATCTTTAAGGCTCAAATTCCTGCAAACATATAATCAATTTAACAGTTGTAACAAGAGAGTTAAGACCCTAGGATAACCTAGAAACAGTTGTATAAGTTAAGACCCTAG
>JAUJPP010000232.1:0-14545 GCA_030562195.1 Nipponacmea schrenckii
TCACTAAACAATGGTGGTGTTATTTCATTGTCAACAAAATCAGGTTTCTGTGTCTGTTGTCTTTGCATGAACTCTATATACGAAGATGAATAAGATGTGTTGTGCTTGCTTTCAGCTTCACTAATAATAATCTCTTCTAATCTCTGTATGTCTTGTTCATACGACGACTTCAAACTCTGAAGCTCCTCTTTCAGATTCCTGATCGATGTCATATTACTTACACCAATATTTTCGGTTAGAAAATCCAATGAATGGATCCCACTCCAGCCACCAAAAATTATAAATTATATATATCTCTCTATATCCTTAGTGTTACCCGTAGACACCCAAAAACAGGACAAGAGAGAGACACACAATTTAAATTTGACTATATAAATATTTATTACATTCAGTTGAATACCCGCCGAGCGGAAACGGGTAGTCAGGATTGTAGATCCTGTTACTTACACATAGTAACTTACATTGAAATTCTTATTTTGACAAAGTTTCATCTCATCATATTCTTCTTTTTTTAATGGACAAAATTAAGCTTTATTTATAGTGTCCAAAACCCCCCATAACCGAAATTGCCTGGTATTCTTTTAAAGGAAATAATTAAATTAAAATTCGAACCCAAGCCCTACCCTATCAAATCACATATCATATGAAAGGAAATTTAAAGCTTGATATTATGAAAATATAAATTTATGAAAATAAAAATGACCCATGCTTAGGTCACTCTTCCAAAAGAATAAAAATACAGGGCTATCTCCCTTTACTGAAAAATACAGTAAACCTTACTGTGGCAGAATCATTGAAAAATAAAACATAAAAGTAACTAAAGTTAAACAAGAAAATAAATTTAATCAAGGACAACCGATTCTGGAAGCCGGGGCATTTACAGGACATGAAAAATGGTCACACATAATTGGACCGGTAATAGTAGAGGTGTTCTAATGACTGGGAAAATACCAGATGGTCCTACAAGTCCTTAATTAACTCGTAATTAGGCTAATTATGACTGGATTTCCCTCGGTAGGGTACTACCATAGGTATGTACGTCAAGTTCCAAATGTCGTTGATTTTTTTTGATCATCCAGTCATTAAAAACATTGTCAATTTAAATGAATTTTAACTCACTTATAATAAAATACAAAATCAATTTTTTACACCTTCATTCATATGACGTCATTTTGTCACGTGAACAAACATGGAGTCTAAATTTAGCGTTTCAAAGCAGATCAGAGTCAAATGGATTCCACAAGCCTCCACATAGATCTTTTGAACTTGAGAATACATGGATTAATCATTAGAAACTCCAATTAATTAATTAGTAAGCTTACTTTGGCTCTAATTAATGAGGGAACCCAACTTTAAAGAGATACTATAAAGAATTTGTGTGTCGGAAATCTTAACAAAATACGCTTACCTCAAGAAAAGTTGTACCACTAAAGACAATGGCTACGTGAACTCAGACTTATCTAGTTGTAGAGTGGTATCAGATGTTTGATAAGAGTGAATGTGCTTTTCTAGGACCAAACAATAACGTCTTTTTTAAAATTAAAGTCTTATAGGTTTTAAATTTAATATGGGATAGTATTTTCTATCAGTCATTAGCCTATTGGTGTGTTATTATGTCTACAATGAGTATTTGAAACTACACTGTTGCAGTGTGTACTAACTTAGACATGAAACGACAAAAATAAACCAGAAACTACCTTAAAACGACCATTAAACGACAAGGAAACGACCTGAAACGAACAGTCAAATCTTAAATAATATGTGAAACTACCCAAACCGAGAAGAAAACGATCAGGAAACGACCTCAATTGACTTTTTTTGTTTTTTTTTCTAAATTGGAAAAGTGTAATTTAATTAACTATGATAAGAAGACGTCTTTCATATCCCAGTTGAGTGTATTTGTCTATGATATAACGCACAAAACACACACCTGATTCAGTTTTATGCATAACTTTGTTGTACATTGTGACAATATTGTTATAATACTAATACAAGAAGAAGATAGGGATTCAATTGGTGCGATATAATGGGCGGCGATAGGTCTAGTTGAGTTGTACGTTGTACAATAAGATCAAATGCTGTATACAAGAATGAAACCCATGTAAATGTGCATGTCTGTTAAACAAACGATGAATTATTTAAATACGCATACAATTTGACAGGTTGACTTGTATTTAGCCCTAAAGAATTATTTTAGGACAAGTAAACAATGTTTTTGACTAGTTGGATTGGACTTTTTGGACATACGGCCGCCTATATATACCCCCCCCCCACATGGGACAGATTCAAAGTGTAATCCAGTTTATATGTTTTCATTATATCAACCGGTGGTTGCTTTATTTCCGTTAGTTGCTCACAGTAGATTAAGAGATGTTCGGCGGTGCCAGCTTCACAACAAGGACATGGCTTTAGTTTCGTACCTCACCCATCATTCTCAGACGGCCAACCGATCGACAGATCTACCGATAGGGAGTTTTAAAAGAATTTTTCTACTAATTCTATAGTTTAATCGGAAGTGGAATGAATCATGACCGACTAGTTGATCATGCCTATTTATAGTGTTGAATTTGTTCCAAATATATAAATAGACACCATGGAAACAAACTTCGAGAAAACTGTGGAAAAAATAATAGACAGAAAACTTAAAGACGAAATTACGAATATTGAAAATAAAGTGATGAGTGAAGTGAGCAAAAATACAAGAGAAGAGCTCAACAAAAACTTTCACAGTATACGGACTGAAATAGATTCAAAAGTAAGTGAGCTAAAATCAACTATAAGTGAACTGAATGAAGGAAACATCGACGAAGATAAACGTCGTCAACTCAAATTGGTGTTAAAAAATCTTGACGACTCAAATGAAACCAACCATCTAGAAAGTTTGTTAAACAAAATTAACTCCATGATATCTGATGGATTAAAACTTAACATTAACATAATTCACGATTTAAGAATGTGCCAGCTTATCATCATCGACAATCAAGCTCTTATAAACCTCGCCCTGGCTTAGTTACCATAACGCTGAGAAACGAAGATGAAATGAAACAAATAATGAGACATAAAAGAACCTTAAAAGATACTATATTGTACAAAAATGTCTACATAGACAAATTAAAAACTCAGGATGAGATGAAATACGAGGCAAATTTGCGCTTAGTCTTAAAAGAAATTGGAAAAGATGGTAAATACGTCATTAAAGGTGGCCGAGTTCTTAGCAAACAAGAATAGGGATTACTGCGGTTTGGATCTTGGAATTGTCGTGGGTTTTCGGCAAGGCATTCGTTGAACTATGAATTCAGACTGAACATCATAAACTACTTACAATGTGATATTCTTGGAATATGTGAAACATTTCTGACTAAAAACCAGTCGCCTAACGTTCCCGGATACAAATGGTATGGCAACAACCGTAAAATACAAAACAGTAAATGTAAACGTGGAAGTGGGGGAGTGGGTTTTTTAATAAAAGCCAGTCTGATAGGCACTGTTTTTAATGTGAATATTTTAGATAACTCTACGGAAGATATACTATGGATCCACATTGCAGGTATAAACTTAAATCTATCTCTATGTCTGTGTGTCGCCTATTTACCCCCAGAGGGTTCAACTCGTCCAACCGATCCAAACTGCTTTTTTGAAAATTTATTAGACAAAGTGTATACATACCAGAATCTTGGTGATATACAAATATTTGGAGATTTTAATGCACGATGTGGAGATAAAAGTGAGGTAATTGAAGGGGTGGACATTATACCTATTAGAGACATAATTGATTTTAAAGAAAATCATTATGGGGATCTATTTCTAGACTTCCTTACTGTTTCTAACATGGCATGTGTGAATGGTCGAACAGGCAGTCAAGACTTTACGTGTATATCAAAAAATGGAAAATCTGTTGTTGACTACTTAGCCATTCCTGACGAAAATTTTTCAAAAATAAACTCATTCTCTTTTTTAACAATGACAGGTTTAATAGACAAGATAAAAAATTTCCCAGACTGTGTACCGGACCATTCCATTTTACAATGGGACATATTAATTAACCATGATGATTGCAAAACTCCACAAAAATCAAGTAGTATTACCAAAAAGCCTGACCTATCATCAATACCCAAAGACTTTATGGTGAATAATGAGATAATGTCGAGACTGAACGACACGATCAAATCTATTGAACTAAAAATCGAACGGGACCACAGTGTACAAGCTGCATACGACGACTTTCAAAACCTAATCCATTGTGAAATGAGCTCGCGTATCCAAAGTAAAGAATATAGAACGTATTCTCAAACCGGAATAAAAATGAAATCAAGATATAAGCGATTTTGGTCTGACGATCTATAAATGCTATGAGACAAATTACGAAAGAGTGAAACTGTATGGCTAAGAGAAAACAACCATCACAAGAAAAGCATCGTGAAGTCGGAATATTGTGCAAAAAGAAAAGAATTTGACAAATTACTGCGTAAAAACAAACGCCAGTACCAACAAAAAAAACAGTCCGAGCTTGAAGCTATGTGCGAAAATGGAAGTGAACTTTTCTGGAAAACAATAGGTAAAATAGGTATAGTGAACGATAGAAACACCAGTTTACCAACATCAGTGAAAGACGGAAATGGAAATATCGTAAATGTCCCAGAACGTGTCTCAGAAACTTGGTAAAATGAATTTCTATCCTTGTATACACCTGCCTCTGTAAATCGAAGTGACGTCAATCAAGCGCTTAGGTGTCCGAATGCGAATATTTCTGATAATTCTCTAGACTCTCCTATCTCACTACATGAAGTTAATAGAGCTATCCGTTCCCTTAAAACACAGAAAGCCACTGGATATGACCAAATCCCATCCGAAGTACTAAAAAACGAAAGTGTCGCTATCCTTCTCCACAAACTCTGTAATGCGTGTTTTAAACTCGGAACAGTGCCTCAAGAATGGACTCGCAACATTATTCAACCTATATTCAAACCAGGAAGCACAGATAAACTTAATCCATCGAACTATAGAGGCATTTCGCTAATATCTGTACCTAGCAAAGTATACTGTCATATTCTAAACCAACGCTTAACAAAGTGGCTTGAAGCCAATGGTGCTCTTTCAGACTTCCAAAATGGTTTCCGTAAACATAGGAGCTGTGCAGACCACATATTCACACTATATAACATAATTCAAGATCGTAAGTCGTGCAGAAAGTCAACCTATGTTTGCTATGTTGAATTCAGACGTGTGTTTGATGTAATACGCAGGCCACTCCTATGGTATAAATTACAAAATTTAGGAATATCAAAAACGTTTCTAGATGCTTTAAAATCATTATATTATAACACAAAGAGCTGTGTGAAAATCAACGGTGAACTAACTGAATGGTTTGACGTAAACTCAGGTGTGAAGCAAGGATGCCTAATGTCCCCAACCCTTTTCTTGGCCTACGTCAATGATCTTCTTATGGAACTTGACGAACTCAAATGTGGCATTAAGATAAACGATTTACATGTGTCAGCCTTAATGTATGCGGACGATTTAGCCATTATAGCTCCAGATGAAACATCACTAAATCAACTGCTTAATGTTTTGGACAACTGGTGTAAAAAGTGGGAACTGTGCCTGAACCCAAATAAAACTAAAATCGTACACTATCGTACAAGCTCAATCTCCCGCTCTACGTATGAATTTAAATGTGGTGACATTAATATTGAATACGCAGATTCTTATAAGTATCTAGGACTGTGGATAGATGAGGAATTAAACATGAAAAAAGCCACAAGAGAACTTTCAAAATCTGCCAGTCGTGCTTTAGGGGCCTTATGCACTAAATTTAAACTCGTAGGCGGAATGAATCATACTGTTTTCATAAGCTCTATCAATCCCTGGTAGAACCTATTTTATTCTACTGTTCAGGTATATGGGGAACAAAGTCTTACTCGTGTATAAACACTGTGCAAAACAAGGCAATAAAATTCTTTCTAGGTGTCGGTAGAAATACGTCTAACCTAGCAACTAGGGGCGACCTGGGGTGGTTCTCATGTCTCACCAAGCAAAAAGCTGAATGCATCCGGCTTTTATGTAAACTTTTCAGAGTGGCTCAGGATAGACATTTATTTCACCTCACAAAGTACTTATCACAGTCTACACGCAAATTTTCCTGGTATAAAAATGTTTTTAAGATTGTTAACTCTATAAATGCAAATGAATTAGTCTTGAAACTGTCCTGGTCTGTCAAATCTATTGTCAAAGAATGTATGTTAAAACTGGTAAAAATTGATTCAGATGATTGGAAAAATGATGTATTCAATGATAAAAACTGTACTAACGGAAATAAGCTCAGAACATATCGCAACTTTAAATTTTGTCTGTCTATAGAAAATTACGCACTTGATCCTAAAATATCCCGATACCAGAGGCGACTTATAAGTCAATTACGAAGCGGATCATTACCCATTGCCTTAGAGACAGTACGATACACGAAACCCCCCAGAGATTATGTAAATATTGTAGTTTTAACGAAATTGAAGATGAGTGCCATGTTATTTTAAAATGCACAGCATACTCTAATATAAGAGAACCGTTTTTAAAATCCAGTTTTAACAATGTTTATACAGATAATATGAATTTAGAAGAGAAGTTTAATTTCATTATGTGTAACCCAAACGCACAGTATTATCTTGGGAAATTTTTAGAACAAATGTTAAAAATAAGGAGAAGTTTAAATCATTGATTATTTTAATATGTTTCTAAAACATGATATTTAACTTTATTTTTTTACATACATGTTATAGTTTCTTGTATTTTATGAATTTTATTTCTTTTTACAAACTGTTTGATATTTTAACGTTTTAATTGTTTTCTTATATGTTTTAAATGTCCATTTTAAGTCATGTCTCATAAGCCGATTCGGCTGGCTTCCTTTGTTTACTTTAACTTGTAAACTTAGTTTTATTGGCTTTATTTATACTGGAAGGTGACATGTAAATAAACTATTATTTATTATTATTATTTTATATAATCTAAACACTGAAGATTACAGAGCGAGAGTTATTGGATGGTGCACTATACCTAAATGATTTCAATATTCAATATGATAACCAAAAAATCCATCAGTTGTACAATACAACGCTATTGGTTAATGTTCAACTCACAAAAACTAACGATCATTGACGAAGGTAGGGCCGAATGGGGATAATGCTGTAAAGGCATACCAGATCCCCATTCACGATACACAATTCCATATAATTTATATCTTCTAATCTATATCTTAACGAATAACATGTTGTCCTATTTTTGCTAGTGACATTAAACTTTGAATTAGGTTACGTGAGTTAATTTATTTTAATAGTCCAATATAATAATTCTGGTTATCAAAACATAGTTAGCTTTAGATATACATAACATGTGGATAAAAAACTATTTACAATCTTTTTATAACAACAATGGTTCAACTAGATGGTGTGGAGTTAGTTCAACCAGGCTCTATAGTAGTTGGGTCTGTGAACAACAAACAGTTTTACTTGTTTCCGGTGACTGATTGAAGGTGACTATTGTTTTCTGAAATTAAAGTTTGACATTTGATAGCATGAAACAAAGATACAGAAAAATACATGTGTTTCAATTGTTTATTTTCAACTTGAAAATTGTAAATATCGTTAAAAAAAAGTTTATCATTTTAATTGACCTTTTTTGATAATAAAGATTTATTGAAATAATCAACTAGTAAATTCTCCTTGTAAGAATAATTGTTGAAGAAATACATTTAATCACTCACCTAGTGATGTGTAGACAGAATTGATTGTCGGTTGATGTTGAACTGTTTCATATGAACTATAAGATAATAACAAACAGTATATAGCAATCAGCTATTGATGCTGGTTATATATATATATAAACATTATAAATAACAAACAGTATATAGGCCTAGCAATCAGCTATTGATGCTGGTTATTATCTTATAGTTCATATGAATATATATATATATATAAATAACAAACAGTATATAGCAATCAGTTATTGATGCTGATTATATATATATATAAATAACAAACAGTATATAGCTAAATAACAAACAGTATTAGCTATCAGCTATTGATGCTGGTTATATATATAATATATATATATATATATATATATATATATATAAATAAAAAACAGTATATAGCAATCAGCTATTGATGCTGGTTATATATATATATATAAATAACAAACAGTATATAGCAATCAGCTATTGATGCTGGTTATATATATATAAATAACAAACAGTATATAGCTATCAGCATTGATGCTGGTTATAAAAATATATATATATATATAAAATATATAATATATATATTTTAATATATATATATATATATATATATATATATATATATAAAATATATATATATCGTAATATTGCTTTGATTTATTTTGCCTTAAAGTCGAATGATGAGCATTTAATCAGGTGGTAGTTAATTGGATCAGTCCTAAAAAATCAAATGAATTTTATTCAAAGATAAAGGATAGAATAAATATTGGCAACTATATCAAAATGAAGTCTGGTCTCGAATCTGAAATAAACAAAAATAACACATAATAGGGCAATATCATTATAAATGTATATTATAACGGTAAATACCAAAATGTTACACTGAAGATACTGCATCGCATGTAAAATCCATTGCTATTTCTTCATCTGCTTCTTAGTTTGAGTGAAGTCGGATTTCTTGTATGTAGACTTGAAGAAAATTTCTCGTACAAATTAGTACAGTACATTTTGATTGAAAATGATGTGTTTAGATTACAGCAATTGATGTGAAAGTTGAATACCTCTGTTGAGTTTTCCGTACAAATAACCAGCAATAATTGAAATTACTATTCCATAAACGACCAAAATAGCCACAGAAATACCAAGAACTATAATTGGTGTCTTGTCTTCATTGTCTTTTGATCCTAGATAAAGAGAACAAGTTTATCATGAGATGACCTCTGTATCTTGAATTATTATTCATGGAGGGTATACGTAAAGCCGAAATCACGACAACTCGTCTAAATGATATTTGTAACACTGGTTTGATATTTTTGATTTGTCCTGTCGCAATACTTGAATAGACATTATCCTTGAGATAAAATAAATCATTATTGAATCACTGCAGATTTGTAATTTGTGTTCTACAAGAAAAAACCCTGATGTATTGATGGAAGGTAATAATATATCGTTAACAATCTAGGCATATACATACCGTTTGACTGTGTATTTGACTCAATGGGTGGTCCAAAAATATAACAGTTTAATATGATTTTATATTGCGTGTAAAATAGTTTTCTAGTAGGGGACTGACGTACAGTAAACTTGTTAGATATCTCAGTATTGTATTTAAAAATCAGCAAGGACAACTGCCATAAAATATAAATTATAATTTTAATTTAGAATTATTAAAGAAAAAAAAAAGAGTATTCATACCGTTTGACTGTAGTGTACTAGGTTTAAAAGATGTAGCTGTAATACAAAATATTAATTTATATATTCCATTGATTACTCTGAATAATAGAATAACGATTGAATCAAAGGAAAGATTTACAATAGACACCAAATCCTTGAGTTAGAGAATAAAATGTAGGAGAATATAGAATATACTTACTTGTAGTAGATGTAACACTCTCTTCCACTGAAACAAACAATTTTGTAATTTATATCTTGTAATCGGATGAACCTGGATGTAGTTGAGACAGATTTAAAAATGCAACAAAGAGGAAAACGATGCCAATTTGAATATTGTGATGATAAAATAATTTCTAACATATTTTGTTTCATATTGGTTTATAGATAAAACAATTACATACCATTTGATAGTGTACTTGGTATATCTGACGAGGCTGAAATATAGAAATATAGACTAGTATATTATCTATGTTTTTGTTGATATGGACAACACTGATTCTGGGAGTAATACCAGTGCCATAATAAAAAAAAAAGGTTATTATCGTTTATGATAAATTCTGTTTATTGTATGGAAAATTCACTTTCTCGTTAGTTTTATACTTTTGTCTCATATATGGTGGACATTTTGTAGATCGATTCGGGTGGGCGGATATGGGGAAATAGAGAAGTAAATTTAACATGAAGATATACTTATAGATTAAAAAGATACATTGAAACTAAATACTGAATGAAACTGATACTATAGAGATAATTTTAATCCTATACAATAATTTACTACTATTTAATAAATAATTCCTTACGTTGTTGTTTCTTAATGTGAGAAATCAAATTGTCAGATTCAGTATCCTATCTATGGGCCCTGTAATTTAAACAATACACCTGCTATTGTATCCCTGTATTACAGGATGTAAAGATTAAGTTATATAACAAGCTCCGTACCTAAATTGATAGTAAAGTTCTTTGAAAACTCTTCTCTATTATCTAATATACATCGAATCTGTAGTCCCTCTTCTTGTGCCTTCACTCTGTAGTTTAAAACTGTCTTTTGTCGATAAGAACAACTGCTTCCCGATGGTGGACTGACAGGATCAGTTACAAAATCTGCTTCATCAGTGTATCTAAACCACTGGGTACTAGCAGGAAATCTACGAGTTTGCCATTGCCATGTCTTTGCAGGGTTTCCAACATTTCCATTACAACTCATTGATATAGAATCATTTAGTCTATATTCAAATTTTGAAGGAACAACATTCATACCCAAATTACTGGGATTGTCTGAAAAGTATACAAAAACAATTGAACAAAACAAGAATTTATAGTTTTTTGAAAATTTTTATGGAACTGCGGCAGAATAATTATCTTAGACATTAATTTGCTATTTTACCCCAATATTAATCAATCTTCTAAATTAAATTGGCATATCAGAAAGAATATTTCATTTTTCTATCTGGGACTTTATTTTTGAAAACTTAAATAAAATAAATTTTAAGAAAAAAGGTTATTTAATTGGATAATACAACTAAATTAAAAATTTATTTTCAGATGACTGGAACATTAAAATAATATTTGGTTAAGATTTCGATAATTAGGGCCCTCTTTTGTGTATTAGAAGCATAACAAAGTCAAATCTCTACCTTCCACTGTTACATTGGTTCTTTGTGCTTTGAGTAAAGAACCTCCGCTGTTTCCTCCAGTTACTTTACATATATACTCTCCTTTATCATTACAATTAGGATCCTGTATAACAATCTGTACAAAGGCTGTTGAAACAGCATCAATAGCTGCTAGAGAACCTGTTACTGTATATTTAGGATTTGTTAATCCGGGTCCTAATTCTGGTTGTTTTCCTACTCCAATTTTTCCCAAATTCTGCTCAGTAGAAACACCTTCTGTCAGTCTAAGTATATCTAACCGATAAACAGAAGTAACACCTGAAGCAGTTGTTGATTGACATCTAACAGTTAAAGTTGGTGCTCCAGCCTGGTTATTGGTACTTGGTCTGATATCAAGCAGAGCTGATTTTACAACTGAAATTAAACCAGTTTCTAAATTGAACATTATTATCTATATTATGGACGGCAATCATAAAGCATGACCTATAATCGTGTCACGGCGTTTACTTCTAATTCTAACTAGAATTGCTTACAATTATGAAAGTATTTCGAGAGCCTTAAAAAATTATATAGGCTAAAATTGCAATTACCTACATCTAGACAATATATTGAATATCATTTGACCTAGTTTTCAAAGTCATAAAATAATTAGGTCACACCTTCCGTAACGGTTAATGATGGCGAAAATATGAAAATTATCAATTTTTGCTGTATTTAAGTACACTTATCTCTATGAATTTTTTAAGTAAACCAAATTAAAAAATATCTACTCGTAGACAATATATTGAATATTATTTGACCTAATTTTCAAGGTCATAGATTAAGTGGGTCACACCTTCCGTAGCCGTTAAAGTGACCTAATTTTGAAAAAATCGAAATTTAAATAATTCGAAAGAAAATACGAAATTTGAAAATCGGTCTCCAAGAAAAGGTAGATAATGTTCCATTGTATCTATGTGCTAAATTTCATCGAAATCGGTCTATCAGTAGTGTCTGAATTTCGGATTTAAGAATTGTAACGAAAATTCAAAATGGCGGCCGATATGGCAGCTTGACCTAATTATTTAGGCCAAATCAATTACTATTGACAAGTTATTTATAAAACAGTTTTCACTTTTCACCTAGCAGTTATAGACCGGAAGTTACGTAATTACGTCATTTGAGGCTAAACCGGAAGTGGAATTTTTTTTTTCACATTTTTTCAAAAATTATAAACATATCGCCTATCAACTGTTTAAGTTTCAAAATTTTACCATTTATATTAAAGGAGAAATCACGGTCTGAAATTTTTGCCGATGACCCTTGAATATTGAATTGCAAATCGTGGGTAAAATATTTAACCTAATTGCATAAAACCTATAATTGTTAGTTGACAAATACATTGAAGTTTTCAAATCTGAAAATCCGGTCAAAATCGAACTGAAAATAAACTTGCTAAAGCAAAAAAACCTGAACTTCCGGTTCTCACTTCCTGTCAGAGATAGAACTTCCGGTTTTGTTTTATTTGATAATAGAAATCATTCTAAGATCAACTGTAGATTTAGAATTTCTGCACCTTTTACCAGTTTGTCTGCAAACTCATCCAAGAATTACAAAAAAAAAAAAAAAAAAAAAAACTAGAATTGCTTACAATTATGAACGTATTTCGAGAGCCTTAAAATATTATATAGGCTAAAGTTGCAATGACCTACATCTAGACAATATATTGAATATCATTTGACCTAGTTTTCAAAGTCATAAAATAATTAGGTCACACCTTCCGTAACGGTTAATGATGGCGAAAATATGAAAATTATCAATTTTTGCTGTATTTAAGTACACTTATCTCTATGAATTTTTTAAGTAAGCCAAATTAAAAAATATCTACTCGTAGACAATATATTGAATATTATTTGACCTAATTTTCAAGGTCATAGATTAAGTGGGTCACACCTTCCGTACCCGTTAAAGTGACCTAATTTTGAAAAAATCGAAATTTAAATAATTCGAAAGAAAATACGAAATTTGAAAATCGGTCTCCAAGAAAAGGTAGATAATGTTCCATTGTATCTATGTGCTAAATTTCATCAAAATCGGTCTATCAGTAGTGTCTGAATTTCGGATTTAAGAATTGTAACGAAAATTCAAAATGGCGGCCGATATGGCAGCTTGACCTAATTATTTAGGTCAAATCAATTACTATTGACAAGTTATTTATAAAACAGTTTTCACTTTTCACCTAGCAGTTATAGACCGGAAGTTACGTAATTACGTCATTTGAGGCTAAACCGGAAGTGGAATTTTTTTTTCACATTTTTTCAAAAATTATAAACATATCGCCTATCAACTGGTAAAGTTTCAAAATTTTACCATTTATATTAAAGGAGAAATCACGGTCTAAAATTTTTGCAAATGACCCTTGAATATTGAATTGCAAATCGTGGGTAAAATATTTAACCTAATTGCATAAAACCTATAATTGTTAGTTGACAAATATATTGAAGTTTTCAAATCTGAAAATCCGGTCAAAATCGAACTGAAAATAAACTTGCTAAAGCAAAAAAAAACCCGAACTTCCGGTTCTCACTTCCTGTCAGAGATAGAACTTCCGGTTTTGTTTTATTTGATAATAGAAATCATTCTAAGATCAACTGTAGATTTAGAATTTCTGCACCTTTTACCAGTTTGTCTGCAAACTCATCCAAGAATTACAAAAAAAAAAAAAAAAAACTAGAATTGCTTACAATTATGAACGTATTTCGAGAGCCTTAAAATATTATGTAGGCTAAATTTGCAATTACCTATATCTAGACAATATATTGAATATCATTTGACCTAGTTTTCAAAGTCATAAAATAATTAGGTCACACCTTCCGTAACGGTTAATGATGGCGAAAATATGAAAATTATCAATTTTTGCTGTATTTAAGTACACTTATCTCTATGAATTTTTTAAGTAAGCCAAATTAAAAAATATCTACTCGTAGACAATATATTGAATATTATTTGACCTAATTTTCAAGGTCATAGATTAAGTGGGTCACACCTTCCGTACCCGTTAAAGTGACCTAATTTTGAAAAAATCGAAATTTAAATAATTCGAAAGAAAATACGAAATTTGAAAATCGGTCTCCAAGAAAAGGTAGATAATGATCCATTGTATCTATGTGCTAAATTTCATCAAAATCGGTCTATCAGTAGTGTCTGAATTTCGGATTTAAGAATTGTAACGAAAATTCAAAATGGCGGCCGATATGGCAGCTTGACCTAATTATTTAGGTCAAATCAATTACTATTGACAAGTTATTTATAAAACAGTTTTCACTTTTCACCTAGCAGTTATAGACCGGAAGTTACGTAATTACGTCATTTGAGGCTAAACCGGAAGTGGAATTTTTATTTTCACATTTTTTCAAAAATTATAAACATATCGCCTATCAACTGGTAAAGTTTCAAAATTTTACCATTTATATTAAAGGAGAAATCACGGTCTGAAATTTTTGCCGATGACCCTTGAATATTGAATTGCAAATCGTGGGTACAATTT
>JAUJPP010000233.1:0-13276 GCA_030562195.1 Nipponacmea schrenckii
TTTTAAAAATAATAAATCTCCAGGAACGGATGGCCTGACATGTGAATTTTATAAAGCTTTCTGGCCCTTAATAAAAAACTACCTCATAGACTCAATAGACTATGCTTACGAAAAAGAGAAACTATCAAATTTACAAAGACAATCAGTTATTAAACTGATTCCTAAGGACGGAAAAAATAAGGCTATATTGGCCAATTGGAGGCCTATTACTTTAATAAACGTGGATGTTAAGATTATAAGCAAGGTATTAACAACAAGAATTAAACCATTTCTTTCTAATTTAATTCACCCAAACCAAACAGCCTTCATACCTGGAAGACATATACAAGAAAACGGTAGAATTATAGATGATTGTTTCTATTTGGCACATAAAAAAAAAAATATCTGGAATATTATTAGCAATCGATTTCCAGAAAGCCTACGACAGTATAAGTCATCAATACATGTTTAAAGTACTGGAATTCTTTGGATTCGACAAAACGTTTATTCAATGGATTAAAACCCTATATAATAGCGTACAATGTACCGTAATGAATAACGGTTTTACGACAAAATATTTCAATGTTGAACGCGGAGTACGACAAGGTGACCCAAGTAGTAGTAATTTATTCTGTCTTGTTCTTGAAACACTATGCTTATTTATAAGAAATAATAACTTAACTCAAGGAATAAAATTCGGTGTAAGTGAACAAAAAATTATAGCCTTTGCAGACGACATAACGTGTTTATTGAAAGATTACAAATCAGCAAGGCATCTATTAGAAATACTCAAAAAGTTCAGTAAAGAATCTGGTTTGGAAATAAATGCTACAAAATCAGAAGCTTTAGACCTTAAAAGTGGAATAGCACATCTTGATGAAAAATTTAAAAATTTAGGTATTAATTATCAGAAAAATGAAATTAAAATATTAGGAATTATTTTTAATAGAGATTATAAAGTGACCCAAACTAAGAATTATGAAAAAATACTTAAAAAGATAAGAAACCATCTGAACATATGGAAACGAAGGAATTTAACATTAATAGGGAAAATTCAAGTAATTAAAACGTTCTGCTTGTCACAACTAGTCTATCCTGCTTCTGTGATAACAATACGAGATGAAACTATAAATGAAATTAATAAACTCATATATTCCTTTCTATGGGGTGCAGGTACTGACAAAATTAAAAGGGAAGTGGTAACCCAAGATATTGAAAAAGGTGGGCTAAACATGATAGATATAAAAACCTTTTTAACAAGTAGGAGTGCATTTTGGTTCAAAAAACTATATTCAAATACTGAACAGCCATGGAAAGTTTGTTACAATTACATACTAAATAATCTTAACGGAATATCACTACCAGCCTGTAATTATGATTATAAAGATTTAATATTATCCAATTTTTATAAAAAGCTTTTTAAAGATTGGCACACAAACTGGATAAGCTAATACCTATCAGGAACCAAGTGTTATGGAATAATAAACACATAAAAATTGATCAAAATATGTATAATGATAAGAGCTTAAAAAATCTATTTTTAGTTAATGAAATTCAAAATATAAAAATTGAAAACTATAAAAATCTTAACACAAAATTATTCATAACAGGATTAAAACAAAAATTAGTGAATTTAGTATCTAGGGACGACTTAGAAACCATCATAGATGATAATAAACCAATTTCAAATATCAATAGAAATTTTCAAATTTTTTATAAGAAAACATTATTCGATATACAGTGTAAAGATATATATAAACAACTTAAAAGAGAGCAGTATACTAAACCGAAAGCTATCAGAAAATGGGAAGAATGTTTAAATTATAACTTTGATGATGAATATATATCAAAATTATTCTCATTGCCATATAACATATGCCAATCCATCAAACTTCAAAACTTCCAATACAAGTTGCTTCATAGGATAATAGCGACTAATAAGCAACTTTTTATGATGAAACTTAAAGAATCCAGTCTATGTACATTCTGTTATGCAAATGTGGAAACCATACAGCATCTGTTTATCGAATGTACCCATAGTCAATCGATATGGAATGAACTTCATAAAATTGTATTAACAAATTTTCATAATATCGATATGAAATCAAAACATAAATATTTTGGAATTATTTCGAAGGATGAATTCAAAACTTTGAACGATTGGAAAATAACGAACCACCTTATCTTGATAACTAAATATTATATTTATAAAACAAAAATCGAAAACAATGTTCCGTCACCTATTAGCTTCCACAAATATCTTAGCCAACAGAAACTAATTTCAAAGGAGTTAAAGTATATTTGAACGAGTCTTAAAAATTAAACATAATAACAGACATACCCCTAGCAGGCTTTCAGAATATTCTGATGTATAATTTATTATTATATATATTTATTATTATTATATCTTTGCTATTATTATATATTTGTTATTATTATATATTTAGTGATGCACCCCAGGATAATGATATCTTATAAGATCTTTCTCACTTTCGAATTTTCGCGAGAAATATCCCAAAGATGAAGATATACTTTTAACGATCACATAAAATAACACCCTTATGACTTCTCTTTCAGAGATGTCAAACAAAGGGTTGTTTTTTTCATGAATTTTACAATATGCTTGTATAAAGAAGATATATGTACACATTTTGTTTGTTCTTTTTGTATATCTGTAACTATGTTGATTTATGTATCGTGTAAGATTGGTAATAAAATGTTTTTTATAAAAAAAAAAAAAAAAAAAAAAAATAAAAAAAACTGGATCACCTTCAGCAGGATTCAAAACAATTGCTAGTTTCTTTTGAGTAGGCCATCCAAGAATAGCTGCACCTTGCTTGGACATGTATATTTTCTCTGTTGTAAATCTACCCTTGTATTTCATGTGGCACTTCAAAAATCCTAAGATTTCGATTGGATTTCCACCATAACCTATGGGCGAAATGTCATTTTCTTGAAGTTTATTACCAGAGAAATAAACTTTGAATAAAGTTTCTGGAAATATAGTATAAACTGATCCTGAATCAGCTAAAAAATTAATTGGAATAGTGTTGACCTCAACTGTACATCTTGGACATGGTACATTAGCAGGGTCTTCATTAACAGAAAGTCCCTTTCTTCGTTACGACTATCAGACAACTTAGGACAATTATGTGTCATCGATACCAACAGTGGATCGACAATTAGCGAACTTAAACCGAGATTATTACAATTACTTGGTGAAGCTACGTCTATCAAAAACATTGTGCTCTCTGTCGGAGGAAATGACATAAGCAGGAAATTAGCAACTTTTCAACAATGTGTAAATGACTATAAGAATTTATTGAAGGACCTACTAACTAACTATAACGATATTAATATATTTGTATGTTCTGTAATCCCTCGCATTAATCCTTTTAATTTCCAGATGCGGTGCCAAAAATTTAACTATTTTCTACGGCAGTTTTGTCATGACAATAGATGTCAGTATATTAATATTTACGATTCTTTCATTTGTAGGTCCCCTCGTGAAGTTTTGGTGCAAGATGGTGTTCATTTAAATAATTTTGGAACTAATATTTTATCTCATATCATTGTAGATTCGGTTGTCAGACAGAACAGAAAATCTAATCCTTTTATTTATCCTTTAAGGTATAACTCACAGGCATTAAATTGTATTTTAAATTCACTTTCAGCAACAGCCAGACGTCTATCTTACTAATTGTTTTAAACCATATAATATGTATAACTTTTTAAAAGAGCGGGGTATTCATATTGGTCACTTAAATGTTTGCCATGCGGTAAATAAAAAGACTCAAATTTGCCAACTTATTTCAAATTTTGACATTTTTGGTTTATCTGAAACTCACCTAAAGTCGTTTGTACCAACTAAATATTTCAGTACTCCAGGATTTCACTTGCCATTTCGAAAAGATAAGTGTAATAAAAGTTCAGCTGGACTTCTACTTTTTGTTAAAGAACATTTAAATTGTAGGAGACGGGAAGATTTAGAATCGCTTGATATAGAAGCAATTTGGATTGAAATAAATCTCACTAAACATAAACCCTTATTAATATGTTGCATTTATAGGCACCCGAATTCTAATAAATGCTGGTTAGACTCATTTGCTAAAATGACTGAAAAGGTTTGGAATGAAAATAAAGAAATTATTGTGTTAGGTGATATTAATATTGATGTGTCAAATGGAAAAAATTCAAATTGGAATAATTTACTGTCTTTATATAGTTTAAAACAAATTATAAAAGTTCCTACTCGAGTAACTAAAGCATCTTCCACTATCATTGATCTGTTATCGTTTCGAATGAAAGTAATATAACTGAAGTTAACGTCCCGGTATATGGTTTATCTGATCACTACCCAACTTGTATTACGTGGAATAAAAAAGGCGCACATATTCCAAAACCTAAGCATGTTTATATTTACTACCGGAGTATGAAACATTTTGATGTAGATTTATTTAATAATGATCTTGCAACAGCCCCTTTTGATAAAATTTATACTAAATCTGACCCCAATATTGCGTTAGAATCTTGGTATAATATTATCCAGCCAATAATTGATACCCATGCACCATTAAAGTTAAAACGTGTCAAAAATGAAATAAAGTCACCCTGGTTAGACTCTGAAATTTTAAAATTAATGCGCATAAGAGACGGTTTGAAAAAGAAAGGCAAAGATGATGAATATCGGAAGTGTAGAAATTTGGTCATTAAAATGATCGATAAAGCCAAAAAGCAGTTTAACATAAAACTTGCTTCAGATCAGAAAAACTCAAAACATATCTGGAAAGTTATCAACTCCTTAACTAATAAGGCTAATAATTCAACTAATCTGATTCCTTTAGAACCCGAGGTAGTCAATGATCATTTTTCAAATATTGCATCCAAATTGATTAATCAAAAGCATGTTCATAGAAATATTGATAAAAGTTATTTCGTAAATAAAATAGAAGAATTTGTCACTTCTAAGTTAAATTCTAATGAAGAATGTTCGATTCCCTACATTAACAAATATGAAGTTTTTAAACAGTTGTCTTCGTTAAATGCAACCAAAAGTGCTGGTTTAGATAAATTAAATCCTCTATTTCTCAAATATGGTGCTTTTACGTTAAGTGGTCCTTTGACACATATATATAATCTATGCATTGATGCAAATATATTTCCTGATAAATTCAAAGAAGCAAAAGTTTTACCACTGTATAAATCCGGCGCTAAATCTGATCCTAATAATTATAGACCAATTTCTGTATTATCTAGTGTATCTAAACCACTTGAAAGACATTATTTAAAACATATAAATAACTTCTTAAATAATAATAAGTTATTGTATTCGCACCAATCTGGTTTTAGGTCTAATAGTTCTTGTCAAACAGCTCTGACTAACATAATTGAAAACGTTTATGATGCAGTAAATAATAATCTTATGGTTGGTTCTATTTTCTTTGATTTTACAAAAGCATTTGATTTGATTTCCCATGAGATAATTATTGAAAAACTAAAACTATACAAATTTTCGAATGCATTAATAACCTTCATAAATTGTTACTTGTCGAATCGTACTCAGCGTTGTTACGTCAATGGAACTCTTTCGTCTTCTCGAAGTATAAAGTATGGAGTACCACAAGGATCAATTTTAGGTCCCTTGTTGTTTAATCTTTATATTAATGATTTGCCATTGCATATTAACTCTAACTGTGATCTTTTTTGCGGATTATACTACGATTTATACTTCTGGTAAATCGGTTACTGACATACAATTAAAATTGCAAGAAGATACTGATGCAATCTTAAACTGGTGTTCCTTTAATGTCATGATTTTAAATGAAAATAAGACCAAATGTATGTTAATTACAACTTCTCAAAAAAGAAAATATTCATCAGATTTATCAATTGAACTTAATAATCAATTTATTGAACAAGTTGAAAACTTTAAATTACTAGGTGTTACTGTGAATCAAAATCTCTCATGGACTCCGCACGTAAAGTTCGTTGCTAAAATTTTAAATACTAAGTTATTTCAACTGCGACAGTTAAGAAAGATCATGCCTGAAAAATATAGATCTATTTTTTTATAAATGTCACTTTCAACCATATTTGGATTATTGTTCAACTATTTGGGATTCGCACGACATTGCATCGGCCGATATTTTACACAGGCAACAAAAAATTGCTTTTAGATTAATTCTTGGTTCTAAGTATAATACTGATTTGTCACTGAATCTTAAAAGGCTTAATATTTTTGACATTAAAACCAGGCATAATTTTAATTCGTATAAATTTATGTATAAAATTCTGAACAACTTGTCTCCTTCCTACCTTTCAAGCCTCTTTAGCTATAAACAGACGCCTTATTCTAGCATAAATTCAAAACTTGTGGTGCAAAAACCACGAATCAATTTGATTAAACAAAGTATTAAATACAAAGGATCAATTTTGTGGAATGGTCTAGACGAAAATATTAAATCAGCATCAGATTTTAAGACTTTTCGAAGGATGATTCTTGGTAATCTTTAATTAACATAAGCATACTTCCTGTTACACGGGTATTCTTTTCACCAACTATAGGCTTACTTGCTGATGGCTATCTTAACAATTGTGTTTCTCCATGATTTAATGATTGAAGTAATTTATTAATTTTATTTTTCCCTTTCCCACAGGTATATCACCACCAACAATACTATTTTGGCCTAACTTGAACCATTTTGAAAATCTAAATTACTACTGTCGGGGGATGAGTAAACATCCTTAAAGCTGGTCTTGAGCATGGAAAAAAACCTACCTCCCCCTCCATAGAAAATAAGAACATAAAATGGAGTAGGGTTGGGTAGCCCGCTCGCAGTACATGCACTGACGCTTTGGCAATTTTTTTTTTTTTTTTTTTTTTTTTTTTTTTTTTTCTTTTTTATATGTATGTTTTGATGTCTGATCGTCTCATGCAGATGTACTTGTCTATTCCTTGGTTTTTGTGGTCATGTACTTGATCGCAGAATGATGAATCTGTCCATTTTATACACATGTACTTGTGTATTTTAAAACTAATTGTACATTGAAATGATATATGGTTTTTGCTGTCATGTACTTGATCGCCGGAAGATAAATCTGTCCATTATTTACACATGTAATTGTGTATTTGAAAATAAATTGTACGTTGAAATAATACGTGATTTTTTGCGGTCGTGTGCATGGCCGCGGGAACTATATATTACATCCATTTTATAAACAAATTGTAGGTTGAAAATCTGTCCATTCATGCACATGTACTTGTGTATTTTTAAACAAATTGTACGTGGAGTATTGTATATTTATTTGTGGTCATGTACTTGATCGCCGGAACATATCTCTGTCCATTTGATACACATGTACTTGTGTATTTTTAGTATTTCAGACGAATTGTATATTGAGATATTATGTATTTTCGATTTTATTTTATTTTTTTTTTTTTTTTTTTTTTTTTTTTTTTTCCCAATGTATTGCCCCATGGTCTGAATGTGAGACAGGACCATGTCCTTGTGTATTGGGCCTAATTCTGACCCATGTAAAATAAAGAGTTTATTATTATTATTAAAGTATATGTTGCTTTAATACTTCTTCTGTAACTTCATGGACGGATGATTGTCTAACTTGAGCAAAGCATACCTTTTCCATGTGTCCTAGTTTACCGCAGGTGTTGCAAGTAATTTTCAATGCTGAACATGATCGAAAACTTGCCTTATGTTTATGAGATCCACATCTGTAACATTTCTGGCTAACCTGTGTATCTGGAGTACGATACGGTGGTTTTACATTTTGGACTTTACTGGCGGTTGGAGAGTTGTATTTCTTCGAACCTTTGTGTAATCGTTTATGGTTGACACTGTTGACGGCTGGAGTTGGAGTTGAACCTGAATTCATAACCTTAGCGTCCTTGAATGCTGATTCAAGCCTGGTTGCTATGGAAATAGCTTTACTTAGAGGTAATTTTTCTTCAGATAAGAGCCTTTCTCTAATTTTATGGTTATGAAGCTTTTCTATTAGTTGATCGCACAATGCATCATCATAGAATTCCTTAAACTCACATGTAGCTGCAAGACTACGTAAAACTGCTATGTATTCAGTTACTGTTTCTTCGGGTAATTGTGCTCTTTTACGAAAAATGTATCTTTCAGTTCGTGTATTTTTATGTTGCTTGAATTCTTTCTCCAATTTCAACACAACTTTATCATACTCTGATGTATCCTCAGGATATTCTTCAAACTCTGGAAGTCTGGCATATCTCTGTTGGCCTGTAGTACCAAGGGAATGTAATAATATAGCAATTTGGCGTTTTTCTGCAAAATCATCTGCACCTAATGCATTTGCGTAAGTGTCGTAAATAGCCTTCCACTCTTTCCATGGCATGGGTGGAGGACCTGGATGTTCGAGGAATTTGCTAGGCGGTTCAATACCGTTCGAAGACATCGTTGAGAATTTGGAATTTCTTCAACATGTGCGGTGTACTTTTGAACTTTCGTCGATACTTTGGATGTAGTGGAATACTGTAATTACCGTAATCCCGCTCGTCGCCAATTATGTTGTATTGTGGGTTATTTAATAGGCTAATTAACAGTACATAAATTATTTTATTATTGTTCTTCCGACATCCGGAAGCATGGATCCTCTAGTACTACATGCACAACAATCACGTGTACATAACAATATATATTAAGACTAGTGTAACGACAATTACGTTGATATAACAAGAAACTTATTTCAGAGAAAATCAAATACATTGAAACAAATCTATCAGAGCATAATCAAAATGAACTAGAAGATTTAAAAAATCAACTTTCACAGCTCAGATCAATCCAAATGAAGGGAAACTTCATTAGATCCAGGGCTCGATGGGTTGAAGAGGGCGAAAAACCATCAAAATATTTTTGCAAACTTGAATCTAGAAACTACTGTAGCAAACTAGTCACACACCTTCAAACTGACACTGGGGAGAAATTAGAAACACAAGAAGCTATACTGAAGGAATCAAAAAATTATTATGAAAATCTTTACTCAAAACGAAATACATCTCTGTACCCAGAATACGAAATTTTTAATAAACTTGCGAAGACAGAACGGATTCAGAAGCCCTCTCACTAGAAAGTGAATTAACATATGAGGAAGTCCTCATTTGCCTGAAAAATATGAAAAGCGATCGTAGCCCTGGGTCAACTGGATTTCCAGCAGACTTCTTCAAATCTTTTGGAATGATTTGGGTCATTTTGTAACAAAGGCAATAAACTATGGTTATCAAAAAAACGAACTGTCAACAACACAAACTTGGCATAATTACCTGTATTCCCAAACCTAATAAACCGAAACAATTCTTGAAAAACTGGAGACCTCTTACTTTATTAAATACCATCTATAAATTAGCATCAGGCTCCATTGCAAACAGATTAAAAAGATATCTTGATAAAATTATTAGCTATGAACAAACTGGATTTCTGAAAGGAAGATATATAGGCGAAAACATAAGATTAGTTTCTGATATATATTCTTTTAGTTGACTATGAAAAAGCGTTTGATTCTTTAAATTGGGACTTTATTTCAAAAACACTCAAATTTTTAATTTTAAAGAATCCATAATAAAATGGATATCAACTTTCCATAAAAATTCAATGTCAAGGGTAGTTCATAACAGCTTCTTATCCGAACCAATTATGCTAGGGCGAGGATGTAGACAAGGAGACCCAATATCCCCATACATTTTTATACTCTGTGCACAAATACTAACAGCTGATACACAACACAAAATAAATTAATGGAATTAATATCGGTGGGGTTGAATATGTAATTTCACAATATGCTGATGACACCAGTTTTTTCCTGGATGGCTCATCAAAATCTTTAGAATATACCTTGAAAACTTTAGACTTTTTTTCAGCTTTCCAAAGAAGTCTTCCACCATTCAAAATGGAAATTAGATTGGGGGGCAACTGAATTTAACTTACTAGGAATAGAATTTTCAACAACAAACCAAAAGATATATGATCAAAATTTTACCAGTAAAATAAATGACATAAAAAAACTTTTACAAATTTGGAAACCGTGCATACTTACATTAATAGGTAAAATAACTGTGATCAAAACTCTTGCCATTCCAAAACTAACTCATATTTTAACAGCACTACCAAATCCAACAAACGAAATTATAAAAGAAATAAACCAAGTACTGTTCAAATTTGTTTGGAGTAACAAACCAGATAGACTGAAAAGGACAATTTTAACACAAGATTATAAAAATGGAGGTCTGAAAATGATAGACATAAATATATATTACACAACCTTAAAACTGTCATGGATAAACAGACTACTACACACTAACTCACTATGGACTACTCTTTTTGAGCACATCACACACATGTCTCTCAAAAATCTGATTAATTTTGGCAATGAATATATCAATAGAAGATTAATCAATATAAAAAACCAGTTTTGGAAAGATGTTCTGTACATTTGGTCAAAATTTCAATCAAAATACAAACCAGACATAACTGATATTAATACCATAAACATTTGGCTAAATAATGACATCAAAATAAATAACAAGAGTATAAACTTTCAAAACTACTCTTCCAAAAATATACATTTCATCCAAGATCTGAAAGATAAAAAAGGAGATTATATGAATTATATTGAAATAAGCTCCAAATACTGTTTAACAACAAATTTTTTACAGCATGAAATGCTAATTAGGGCAGTAAAACGATTCGAATTGACCTTAAATCATAAAGAAATAAATAAGGAAGAACACCTTAAACAAATTTATCCAATATTACCCAATAAATTGACTATATTTCTAAACTATAAAGAGAGAGGGAAAAAAAAGATAAAAAACATCCTAAATAATTGTAACTATATCACACCAATATCCCAACATAAATATATAGATAAAGGTTATACTGACCCGGATAATCTCCCTTGGGAAGATATTTACACAATCCCCTTCACATCATGTCTAGATACTGGTCTTCAGTGGTTTCAATATAAACTTATCCATAGAATACTTACAACAAAAACCTTCCTCATTAAAATTGGTAAAGCAGAAAACAATTTGTGCTCTTTTTGTAAAACAGTACCTGAAACAATAGAACATCTATTTATAGAATGTGAAACAAGCCAAATAATATGGACCAAATTAATCAAATGGATCAATGAAATTTTTGATAAAAAACTTTTACCTGATCAGAATCTCATAATATTTGGTTTTTTTAATGATAAAGACACAGACTTTAAAATGACCTTCAATTGGTTAATTATACTTGTCAAGAAATTTGTCTATAAACAAAAATTTTCCACTGCCACTGATAGTTCTTGTACAACAGAAAATAAGGGGAAAATAAGCCTAAATATCACCTCAATTAAGAACATGCTATCTCAACATATAAACATTAAATTAATAGTAACACGCAAATTAGGGAATACAAAACAAGAGAATATATTATCAACACTGGCATCTCATATAGATCTACTTCGCTAAGTTTTGAAAGGACTAGATCTAAATATTAATTTTTTTTTTTTTATCTTACCATTTTCCTTTCTTCCTTCATACAGCAAATTATCTCCCTTAAAGTGAAGCTGACACGCCACAGGGTACTTTTGTACAATGAATAGTAAATATAACACTAAACAAAAAAATGTGTAAATTATGATAAATAAGTAACCTATAACGAAGTTATTCGTGTTTTAAATATTCGCGCGAGAATTTCCCCGATCAATAGTTGAGTGGAAGTGGAGAAGGCGGATATGACGTCATCGCGGTAACGAATTGTAAACGAGCGCCATTGATCACGGTGTTAAAGGAATAAATATTTATGCAAAATGCCTCGAAGATTTGTTGTAGGTGGTTGTTCGAACGAAAAAAATGACAACATGAATGTCAGTATTCACCTGTTCCCCCTTAACCAGAAATTACGACGAATTTGAGAGGAAAGAGTGCAAAATACCCGTACGGATAAGACATCTACAAATTAAATAGAGCAGTGTCAATTTCACCGAGGACTGCTTCGACAGTACGCCCATGTTCATGGCACAATTGACAAGAAGACAGCTTTTGAAGTAAGATGCAGTTCGGACCATATTTCAGAAATCCTAAAGCTCCGGGTGTCAGGGATATTGAGGACGATGTCTCAGTGCCAACAAAGCATGAGCGGTGAGCCTTTGAAGTTTGACACTGACAGTTTGAGTTTTGATAAACGGGAAAAAGCACGAGTAAGTTTGAAACTTTCCATTTATATTTGTTTTTACGTTAGACCAAAGAAATAATTAATACTGTTCAGAAGAATAGAGTTGAATAGAATAACTTGGCCTAGATCTAGGCCTAAGAATTCTATATTATTATTGTAAACACACATTAATATTATTATAGACTTGGCCGATGAAGGGTGGACCTACTTGTTCTAGGTCTATTGTCTAAGCAAGGTCTTTTTAGCAATATTTTATGAGAATTGGAATATCATCCTCAAAATAGTACTGTTATTCTAAGGGAAAGTCTTTTTTGAAAATATCTACATGAGCACATGATTTTATAATTTATTTTTACAAAGAGCAATTTTCAACCATAACTTTGGACTTGTTTCGGCGAAGTCTCATTGATTGTTTTAATCTTAATGCAATGTAAACTTACACACAACACTGTTTTAATCAAAGTTTTTATTTTCAGTTGCACATATATTGTATTTTACCCTTACAGAATACTCATACCAGAGTAGTATTAGAGTATTTAGATTTCCGGCATCCCTCCATTTCGTTATACTCCACTCCGGTCTACCGGAAATCTAAATACTCTATGACTTTTTTAGAATAAATAGACCAAAAAATGTCTTTAATAAACATTCACTCCCCTACAACTTATTTCGGATCAGGGGACATTCAGAAATCTCTAACTAAACTTCCCGGTTTCCCATGGGCTAAATATAAAGGTGAGAAACATCTTCCAGGTCATAATTACACTGATTTGACTAGTTAATATAATAGATTGAACATTTATTATGTATTCAATGACTGTATTATACTCACACAAGTCACGTGCTATTTATAGTATAGTATAGTGTAACAGACAGTTATTTGTCAATAAAGGAAGCCATTTTGAAACATATAACAGGGTTTTATAAGTGGTCTGTGTTTTCGTTAATTAATCTATCTAATGAAGGGATTATCGGATTCTGATTGAGATATTTTGATAGTTCATGATGTCGGGGTAAGGAAAGTGTTCTTCAAGTTGTGTTTCTGTGTCGTTATACTCATACTTTAAGTGTTTTCACTCACCAATTCCAAATTCTATCTT
>JAUJPP010000234.1:0-14713 GCA_030562195.1 Nipponacmea schrenckii
AGGATATCCTTCTAGTAAATCAACTTTCCACCATCGCGTAGAATTACCACTATCGGTATCAGAACATTTGTCAAGTATATTAGTAGTTCTATCACCATCTACAGCTAAATCAGAAGTTCTGTTTCCTTGAATACCAACTTGACTCGTGGGTTTATCAAGAGCTACATTCTCTGTAAATTGATTACAACTTTATAAAGATAGTTCAGTAAATATTTGTTGCTATAAAATTTAGTCTGATAAAATACATGAAATTCCCATACATCAAGAATTGTTTTATCATTGTAAATCAGGTTAACTAAGCTATAGTGTATATATCTAGTTTCCTACAGTTACAAATTAGCATGGCTATAGCAGGAAGTTACAATTCAATTTAACATTAGATATCTTCCATATAATAGTACCCACCCAACCATCCTCAATACCTAATTCTTACGTTTTTGACAAGACACACCAGACCATCCTCTAGCACAACCTCCACCACAAATACCATTTACTGTATTACATTGTTCATCATTATTACAGTGACAGGTATAACTATTATCTTCTCCAAACTTAACACCTGTATTTAATAATAAAACATCGTATGTGAAACAGTCTATAAATAATACATGGGAGTTTAAGATATTCAATTATGGACCTAAATGTTTGAAATATATTTTGGAAAGATCTTTATCGTGAAACAACAAAAGTATTTACAATTACCAACATTTAAAAGTCGTTTCAAGACAATCATGAAGAGAAATAATTTTATCAAACAGTTTGACAGGATTCAACAGTGGTACTAGCCCGCAGATTTTGATTGTATATCCAAAATAAGTGCTGGTAGGAAAGGAAGGGTTCAATAATATTCAAGTCAAGGTAAGTACAATATACATGAATAAACAGGAGTGAGTCTGATATAAAATAAATATTGTTCTACTTATTCGCCATTTAATCGGCTAGAGATGAATGGGTGATTTTCTATACTTCCTAGTAAGAAAAGTAGATATATTTAATATAACATTCATATAAAGTCTAATAAACTTACATTGAATATAGGTTATAATACAAAATATTACAGCTAACAACTTCCACATTGTTATAATCTAAAGTGTAAATAAAATGAACTTTTCGTCTATCAGCTATGTTCTCAACGTCATGCAATAATCTATGTTGAAATTTATTACAAAGGAAATTATCTTTGTTTATGTTCTTAAACGATCGCTCCTTGAATATACGGGACCTTGGTTGATCATCATAGTATAACCTAATTTAAATAACTAGACGTTTATACAATAATATCAACCACTCCATCCGTCACTGACAGGGAAAGAGGAACCGCGTGGGAAATTTACATCGTAAAACCCTAAAGTAGGTAAGCTAGCACTAACTCGTACAATTTCACCAGGTATAACAAATAAAGTCTGAATTATTCCCTTAAATTACGAATTAATCATAAACTTAACTTTGGAGTGAAGAGTTACTAAATACTATCAAAATAGTGTTAGATTCAGTATTAATATTTGACATGTACATTTTATGGATTTTTTACTTTGCATAATTAATTTGATTATGTCTATCGGGGTGTCACACCATTTTTGCCATGTTTATCAGGTGTTTTTGAGAATTCATTTAGTACATTTGCTGTTTAATTGAATGAAAAATCCAAATCTTACCATAAGACAAATTAAACACAGATTTTTCCTCCAACTTACTTCCCTGGCAATTTTGTTATTAGAATATCCACAATTAAACACAGATCGGATATCGCATAACAGAATAAGGAAGTATATTATTTATTCGTTCAAACTCGTCTGTCAAGTTTTAAAAATGCATTTTTATACGCCCACATGAAATGGGGGGGGGGGGGGCGTATATTTGCGTCACCCCATCCGTCCGCCCGTCCACAATTGCTCATAAACACTCTAGAGGGCGCAATTCTGAACGGATTTTGATGAAACTGTATATGTTGTTTATGATCATGCAAGGATAAACCCTATCGAAAATAAGCATAATCGGAAATAATTTAGTATGAGTTCTTGCCCTTGTTCTTAAATGATTCGTAAACACTTGATTGATTTTGATGAAACTTGGTGTGAGAGTATGTTATAACTCAAGGATAAACCCTATTGAAAATCAGCGAAATCAAAAAACATTTAATTATGAGTTATTGCCCTTGTTTTTGAAAACCCTTTCAACTTTTGGCTTGTAAACACTCTGAAAAATTCATTTTTGACAAAACTCGCTGAAATTGTTTAATATCAACCAAGGATCAACCCTATTACTAATTAAAGATATCAAAATATTCTTAAGGGTGAACCCTATTGCAAATCGTGAAAATACCGAAAAATATTTAATGAGTTGTTATTAGGTACAATTCTTGACAGATTTTAATGAAACTAGACACACTAGAAAAAAAGTTTGAAAAGGTTGAAAATTTCATTCTGCTAATTGTTACTGTACTGAAAAGTCTTTATTCAAAATCAATGCTGCCAGTGGGCGTATATTAACTTGCCTGGCAAGCTATCTTTAGGAGTTTAAAAACATATAAAGGTACATGAATATGATATATATCTATATATATAATAGTCATGCATGGGTACAAAACACAGCTGAGGTATAAAAATAATGCAAATTGAATAATACAACAAAACTCACAACTAAGTTTATACTACATGTATGTCCTGATTTATTGTTGGAAAGGGGGAAACAAATGGTTCGCAGTAAAGACTACGTCACAGGTTATTCAGCGCATCAAATTTAATCTAAAACATTACATAAATCTTCGTATTTAGGTGAGCTTTTGCGTGGCAAATGTAAAATAAGATTTGGCATTTGTTATTGTTGCATTGAGTTTGTATAGGTTATTTCTGGAGCGAATTATCTCAGAATATACCCCCAAATTACTTCCTAAACCTCAATTTAGCAACTGATTTGCAAGCAATACAAGGATCTTTAACTGATAACTGCTGTACATAACCAACAAGAAAGTATAATTCTAACTCGTCTGTCAAGTTTTTATATCAATGCGTTTGTATGGTTTATGTTGAATTGAAAAATAGAATTCATGCATATAATATAGATAATCTGTTGATCTGGCCAACTAAAGAAAATGTTATTGTCACTTATACTGAGTTGTAATCATTTTACTATTCGGTATCTGTTGCTTACAGTAACGTGCTTTGGGGCATGTCGGTCTTTTATTATTGCGGACTTACAATGTTGTGTCAATAAATATATGTTGTCCTCGCTACTATTCTTAACAAAATCACTGACGGGAGATAACTTTCATTTAGCTTTACGAATTGATACAGAAAAACTATTGTCAATAAAATTGAACACTTTTAGTACTTGCATTATGTAAAATTTAAAAGCTTTATTTACATGTATAGGACGACATAAGACCTCTTAGGACCTGGGCAACACCTTTTTGGATATTTTGTATTTACGTATATGGTGTTAATAATATCGGTCCATTATACTTCATTGAACAAAAAATCAGTTAAAACTGTTGTTAATTATTATAATCTATTGAACAATGATAAGAATAGATAAAAAAAAATTGTATATCTATTGTAAGAAACCTTTATGTCTTAATGTGTGATTAACAATAGAGGTTTTATGTTGAATTTGTCTACAATCATACTGTACAAGATATAATGAGAATTTTTACCTGATTTCTGAACATGGACAGAACAAGTATATGCAAAGTTGACAAACAAGGCGAAAAGCAACATATAATAATAAAATATACAAAATACAATTATGCATTGATATTAAGAAAATTAACAAACAATACGAATAACAACATATATATATATATATATAAAATATATGTATTAATGATAACAAAATTGAGAAACTATTATACAATTAAATAATTATCCACTATCAAGATTAATAGATGTAAGTAGAATATGGTAACCACATAGGTATGTTTGATCAAAGACAACACACTAAATACACCAGTATAAAGATTACATAGTTCTATTATTAAAGATTGGATCAGTTCTATTTATATTCAGTTCACGTTGATCAGAAAACGACTTGAAATAAATTACAAGACCACAGACCTTCAACGTATATTCAAAACACAAATCAAACCCGTGACAAACCATGGCCTTGAATATAAATAATTACACTTTACACAGAGTAATTAAAATCTTCATACATAATGTTAAATAATACTCAAATATATCGTTTTTTCAAGAAGTTCATAAGCGTTTTCATTTTGATAAGTAGTGGTAAGTTGATCATATGGATTATCTTGGTTGTTACTGATGTTACTTGATGGTTGATTAACTGGTTGATTGTTGGTTGTTTCTGTTTGTGGTACATTGTTACTGGACTGGTCTCTGATTACCGTAATGGACTGATTTTGCTTTTATCTATAATTAAGTAAATTACTTTATTTCGGTTTCATTTTGAAGCATAATTTGCTATTAGAACTCGTGGGCCAAGAGTTGATAACATCGAAGGATAGTGACATTAAGAGTTCGAGAAGTTTGGGAGTTCTGTAGTTCGCGATCAGACAACTATCAAAATAATAATTTCAGTGAAATTCAACTGTTAAACCCTTTATTTCAAAATTCTCTTAACGGATGTTATATCGTGTCTTACCTTTGTTTCATAATTAACAGAACCAAAACTGTTTTTAACACAGTCAATTCTTGTAAATCCTTCTTTACAGCCATCTTGACAGCTACCATTAATATGATTACATGGTGATGTTTCTACTAAACAATTTCTTTCTGAACATTTCTTACTACATCCTGCTACATAAACACCATCTTCACATCTTTTAACACAGTCAATTCCTGTAAATCCTTCTTTACAACCGACTTGACAGCTACCAATGATATGATTACATGATGATGTTTCTACTAAACAATTTCTTTCTGAACATAGTTTTAAACATCCAGCACCGTACCTATCATTATCACAAACTGTAAAAGAAAACGACGCAAAATAATAATATTGTTTATTTAGAAAAATAAACGCGCGCATTGTTCAAAGTATTAGACCCAACTGGACAATTATCGTATCGACTCTCAGGAGAAATGTTCTTGGGGAAAATAATTATATATGGGTAGATTATGAGATTTCTCGTTCAATAAAAATTGTATGTCGGAGTATATTTCAATGTTAATAAGTGGCAGTATTATCAACTTTAGATATTAAGGACGTAAACCTCCTTTACTGTGACAATGTCAAAAAAGAGAACCTTCATAACAGTCCGGTAATATATAACCATCAGAACATCCACCAATACATTCTCCTCTTACATTATCACATGGTGAATTGTATAGACATTTTCTGTTACTACATTTCTTCTGACAACCATCACCATATAAATCTTTAGCACATTCTAACGATGACGGAGAAAAGAAAATAATGGAGATATGGAAATGAAAAGACCGTTAAAGCTCCAGATTAGCAAAGAGATCAATAAGGTACAACCGAGTTTGTAAATAAAATTTAAAACGATATCAGATTTTCATAGGTATATCATCTATGTATAAAAAAAAGGACACATGAATTAAATAGATTGTAAAGGAGGTTTCTTATCAGGAACATTAATCTTTAGTCTTGCATCAATCCAAATTTAAGTCAAACGGCGTGAGCCTAAAATCTCACATATGGTACTTAAACAACATTTAATATTTTGTATAAATGGAATGCTGAAGTACAATACTTTACTTTTACTACAAGTTGTTCCTACCCATCCATCAGCACATCTATCAGGACATTGACCAGTCTCTGAACATCTTTCATTATTTAAGCAATGACAGAAGTTGGTACAATTTGAACCAAAAGTTCCTACAGAACATACTGAAATAAATTCGAAAGTATTTAACCTGTTGCATGAAGCAATTGACAATTAACTTAAATCTCGCAGTCCGTGGGTTACTTTTGTTATTTTTGTCTTTATAAATAAAATATCAGGAAAAATATGACATTTATACAGAAGTATAACGATATGTCGATATGTGTTCTCGGTTACCATAATGGCTTTTTGGCAACTTCTGAGCGGTGGCAGTAAGTCCGGTTATTAATATATAACCCAATCTTACCAAGTATTTCCACTTCACATAAACACAATAAACAAAACAAATAAATTCTCACCGTCCGTGTGTCACATTTGTATATTTGTTGTTTTTGTCTTTTTAATGGAAGTGTCGAGAAATATATAATGCCATTTATTTAAAAGTATAACAATATGCCCTCCCTGTTAACACTATAATGGCGTTATGGCAACTCTTGAACTTTGACGGGACGTACGGTCATTTATATATAAACCAAACTTACCAAGTATTTCCACTTCACATAAAACTAAATATCTGGCATCTCGACTTGTATGAAAATTACTGATATTAACATAACGACCAGTTATAACCTGACTACACTCTATATTGTTTATTGCCTCTTTACTGTTTGTATTATCTTTATAACATAGTTCTGGTTCTTTATTCTCTTTATTAATATGTAGTGAAAATCCATTCAATGATGGTAAGGCTGAAAAAAGATAAGTTAACTGGTGGTGTCTGGTTGTCTCAACATTAGGTATGATTGTGTCGGTAATTTCAATCGATCTATTTTAATGCACACGCATGCATATGGTACAAAAGTTAACATAATTGTTGAAATACAAAGTTTCATAAACGGAAAAAAACGTTACTAATGTATGTTTGAGTATGTCAAAATTATTCTAATAATTTCTTATATAAACAATTAATAGAATTAACAATGAATTTAAAAAGTCGCAACCAATAGTGGTTTAAAATAATTACATATTGCGATATAGATTAAATCATTAGGATATAAAAGATGTCAAGTTCGAAAAGGCAAAGAGGGTTTCTAAAGTCAGCTAGTTTAGTATTTTTAGTAAGAAGTAACGATTCGAACCGTAATCGAAGTCGAAAACAACATATTAGAGGTAAATTAGTAGCGGCTCATGAACTTTTCATACTTTTAAGCTGTGTTATCTTTTTCTCAAATTTGAATATTGAATAAACACTATGATGTATAAAGGTTAATGAAAGTTTATCAATAAGTCTAATAATGACCCTTGAACGAGGTCCGAGTAATACGGTCATTATAAGACACATTGACAAACTTGAAACCTATTAACCAACTTTAAAAACAGTTTATAAACAAACGTGTAATCAAGATCTTTGCGTTTGTCACTATTAGAAGTGTATTTGCGAAAAACGTTGCTATGTCGTTTCTCGAGTTATTATATTGTGTCCAGTTGTTGTTAACTTAAAATGGATTGTGAAAACTGATATGATGATCATCTGAAAATGATACTTTAAATGAAGCCCTGGTTTTAAATTTTTCTGAATAAAGTATGAGTGTATATAATATGAGTAGTTCTCCGTAATCCCCATTTTGGATCCAATTTTTTTTAAAACAAGCCAAGAGTCTTAATATTGGAATCAAGGCCGTTTGCCCATACTAATATGTTGGATATTGGGACGTCACATCTGTTCGAACTATTATATCATTCTAATCGTAATACCGTATTGTAATATTACTACTTACACCAGCTAGCTGAAACACAAAACAAGGTTATTATTAAAGTGGTCATTGTTATATTTCGTAGTAGGAAATGGCTAATGATTTTTCTCATGCAAATTATGTCTGTAAAACATGTTCAGTTGGACTTATTTTCACAATTTAAAATCAAAGGTGACAGTATTTTAAAAATCTTTTGCCTTGTTGAGATATACTAAATCTGTTTTCTATGAGAGTCATTTCATCTTTTATATAATAATATACTGTTATAGTACAAACCAAAAAAATGTCAAATAAAATTTAATACAAAATATACGGACTAACTGTGCCAAGAAGCGTCAAATTTTCATTATTGTAGAGCTGATAATACCTTATGTTCTTTAACCTATAAATATGACTCACACCAAACCTCTACTATAAAGGGTTTATATTGTCAGTTTGTGTAATATGTTCGGGTTGAAAAATCCTGGGAAAGTTTATGCAATTGAAATATTTGTGTAATTTACGATTCTCATTAGATGATAACAGAGAGTCTTACGTTCAGATCGATAATAAATGGTAATATGTTTAATAGGATATTCTTCTTGTAGATCAACTCTCCACCATCGTGTATAATTACCACTACTTGTATCAGAACATTTGTTAGGTATATTAGTAGTTCTATCACCATCTACAGTTAAATCAGAAGTTCTAGCACCAATAGTCCCAACCTGATTCGATGGTTTATCAAGAGCTACATTCTCTGTAAAATGATTAGAACTTTATAAAAATAGTTCATTAAATATCTGTTGCTCAATTGATTTTCAGATGAAATACGTGAAATCAAATTTGCATACTTCACATTAGATATCTTTCAAATAGTGCTCATCCAACCATCTTCAGTACCTAATTCTTACGTTTTTGACAAGATACACCAGACCATCCTTTAGCACAACCTCCACCACAAGTACCATTTACTGTATTACATTGTTCATCATTATTACAGTGACAGGTATAACTATTATCTTATCCAAAATTAACACCTGTATTTAATAATATAATACAGATTTAATAATGTGCTCTTTCATTTCGACTATGTGTTAAGGATAACAATTCAACTTATATCGCTCGCGTTCAAACTGTTTGCAATAATTTGTGAAACATCTTGGTGGCGTGTACCTGGTTTTGAAGACAATTGTCCATGATGACAATACAATGAATGACATGAAAAATATTACACAGATAATTTGATTAAAGATACACAGGTAAATGATATACAGACTTTAAGAGAGAACAATTGTTATGGATATAGACTTCTATTTATTAACAACAGCACAACGTTTCATTACACATACAGTAACGTTTTCAATTGTTCTCTCTTAATGTGCAGTTATACTTCTAAATGTCTTACAAGGATGATATACAGACTTATAAACTTACATTGAATATAGGTTTTAATACAAAATATTACAGCTAACAACTTCCACATTGTTACAATCTAAAACGTAAATAAATTGAGTTGTACGTCTGTTAGCTTTTTTCTCAAAGTCATGCAATGTTCTATGGGGATAATATTTCAAAGCAAAAGGATTATACCTTTTTTCTCATTCGTTTTAGAACACACAGAACACATTGGAGCTCGGCTTATAATCATTGTATAGCTTATAAAGCACTCCGACATGCATCACAGAAAAAGTGTGTGTTAGTTGGTGGTGGGGGGGGGGGCGGGGGGTAGATGTAGCCTATTTATTTTCCCTAGGTATAAAGTGCAGATGTTTTAGATATAATCCTGATGAAATCAGCCTAAATATGTCAAATTTATACTTATATTAAGTTGTTTGCATACTAATTTATATCATGCCCAACAGAGTAGCTACATCTTTTGAATATTTTGCCATGTTTGCACAGGTGACACATCATTGAATACATTGGTGATTGATTGAGGTAGAAACCTTACCATAAAATAGTTTACACGCTGATTTTTCTATTAAATCACCCCACAAGCATTAAAAAGCCTCTGAAATACAACAAATGTACAAGGACGTATAAATATCTTTGTGCAGTTGATTGAAACTCGTTTGTCAAGTCTTTACTTGTATTTTAGGGGTTTTATTATATGAATACGATATTCAATAGTTATGCATGATTACTCAATGAAACTCAACTAAAGCAATGTGTTATTAAAGTCTAAAACGATGTTCTTTGTAAGCCTATCTACTTAATCAAACTTTTTAGTTTTAAAAGTTTCAAATAAGGGATATTTACGTATTTCGACGATTTAGCTAGGTGAAAATTGTGAACTGTTTTATGAATAACTAGTGAATAGTAATTGATATGACCTAAAAAATTAGCTCAAGCTGCCATAATGGTCGCCTTACAATTTTTCAAGTACTTATTCAGGTACTGTTGGTAGACCGATTTCGATAAAATTTATCATATGGATACATTTGATCATTGGCCACATTTCTATGAAGAGCAATTTTTGAATTTTGATATTTTTCGAAATATTCGAATTTGAATTTTTTTTAAATTAGGTCACTTTAAGACCTACGGAAGGGTAGGCCCACTTAACCTTATGACCTTGAAAATTAGGTCAAATAATGTTCATTATATTGTCTACATGTAGGTAGTTTTTAATTTGCCTACTTAAAAAAATTCACAGAGATATTTATAAAAATTGATAATTTTCATATTTGTCGCTATCTTTAGGATAAGGATAAGGATAGTGTATTCAGTAAACAGGTCTACGACCCATAGATACAAAATAAATGAATTACTAATATATACATGTATATACAAATAGGTAAAATAACATAAAAAATAAATACATAAAATTTATATCAATATTATAACTGAATCGATTAATTATTGCTTCAAAGACAATGTGTTATTAATAAAGTTGGAAATTGATAGTAAATGGGACTTTTCATTTAATTCTCAAAGACCTTAGAAGGTTTCTCTGTTTTGTACATATTGGGGCGGTATAAACTGTTTTCGAATTTCACTTAATTTTCGACATAGACATATAAAATGAAAAAGATCATCACAATCTAAATTACATTGATTACAAATGGGACTATCGACTATTTTCCATTTGAACTTATTGGCTACCAGAGGTAATTGATTAAGTCTTAGTTTTGTTCCATTTCGTTTAGTTTTCACATCAAACTCAAATGACAAATATCTTTCCACACAAATATTCATTTTATAACATTTATAGTCTTACTTTAGCTGACAATTCCTTGAATGTTTATATCAACGAGGCGTTGTTTTTTCATTTGCAAGAAATAGGCTCCTATTTCCTATTGATTGAAATGTCCAAACATAACCAAAACGTATTGAACATAGGATAGAGCGAACTTTAGTGCACTAATTTGTTCTATTCGCTTCATCGAGTCTGCTTTAGCATTATATAAACTTGCTTTGGATAACGGTCATTTGACATGCACAATATTTTCGTCCAATACTCAATACAATTAAAGATATAATATATAGATAACTCTGTCCGTCCACATTCTCCCAAAACATCGGCTATTGGACTCTTATTACCAATACATAGAACATATCTACAAAAATTAGTATGGACACTTTCAATCTCTTTCTGTACTCGTTACCCCATATCTCTGAACCATACAATAATATTGACTTAATCATACAATTTTTTATTTCCATATAGCCGGAATTTCTAATTAAACATTTAATTGGATAGAGGGGTGGAAACTACTATCTCGTATTTTCGGGAAAGCACGGGCCTAGGAATCAGACCTAATTTTTATTTCCTCGCACCGATCGGGATTCGAACCCACGGCACCTAGTCGCCTAGCAGACGACAGTCCAACTCGCTAACCACTGAGCCATTCACCACCCTAAAGCGCTTTCCTTGCTTTAACAGACAGATCATGCAATGCTTTAGTCCAACACATTCTGGATGAAACAGATAGCCCTAAATAACTATAATAGGATACACACTCAATTTTTATATTATTATAATAGATATTTTCATAATTACGTAGGACACCTCCATATCTGAATATAATGATTTTAGTTTTATCAAGATTTACAGTAAGATCAAAGTCACAACAAAATTTATGCAGAATGTTAACTTTCTTTTGTAGATCACCCACAGAATCTGATAAAATGATCAGGTCATCTGCATATAATAACATTAGTATTTCTTGTGCTTCTTGAATTGTGAATATTCCATTTACCCCATTTGATTGCATAATATCTAATAGTTTACATAAAAACAAAATAACAAAGGGCTGAGTTTACAACCTTGTTTTACACCTGAAAAACACTCAAAGTAAGGTGTGCAATTTTGTCCGATCATAAGTGTACAGTATTTTTTAGTGTATTGAGTAATTTGCCATTTACACCTTTAGTTGAAATAAGAGATATCAGTTTTACTCTATTTATACAATCAAAAGCACATTTGAAATCTACAAAGAGAGAGTATAATTTGCCTTTCGATTTACTTATATATTTCTGGACTAAACCCTGTGAAAATATGATCAACAGTCGAATAGTTTTTTCTATAACCTGCCTGGGCTTCACGATATAAATTGTTCTCATTTGACAAATTTTGTAACCTTTTGTTTAGAATAGCACAATATAATTTACTTATACTATCTGATAGCGATATACCTATATAATTACTAGGCTTCTGGGTGGATCCCTTCTTATGTAAGGGGGCAATTAACGACATACATCATGCCGTCGGAAATGTACCCTTGCCGAATAAGGCGTTGAATAGTTGAGTAAGATAAGGCACTAAAATATCAGCTGAACATTTGTATAGATCTATAGAGAGACCATCTGGACCAGGGGCTGTACCCGACTTCGTTTGCTGTAGACAATTTCTAACTTCTGAACAATCTATTGGTTTGTTCTATGCTGTGTTGCCCTCTATATTTATCAAGTCACTCTGAAATAAAGTATCATTTTCGATTCTTCTCGGATTTAGAACAGATTTAAAGTGGTCTAGCCATTCGTCTGGGCTTAAATTCACAGGCTTAAAACCTTTTACACAAGACCAAAATGTTTTAGGATCATTCAGATTTTGAACTAAAGTTACATACAGTTTTGTCATAGTCACGTTTTTTAGTTTTACATAGTTGTTTAAACTGGTTCTTACACATATTGTACTTACTTAGATCTGTTGTGTTCTTATTATTCCTGTAAATGTACAAACTTTTCGTCTCTCTTGCTCCTACGCAACCGATCAAACCATGGTGGTTGCTTTGAATAATTCGGATTTTTAACTGTTTGGCATTGTTTCATTTCTGTTGCACAGAGTTTTACAAAGTTCGTCAAACATTCTAGAGCATGATTACAGTTAGTATTTAGTTGACAACGAAATTCCTCATCAAAGTCTTTAATGTTTCAGATATAATTGTCAAGAAAGTTAGCCTGTTTCTCTTGTAAATTGCCCGTGCGGGGATTAAAATCTCCAGCGAGAATTAAATCACTATCAGGATAATCTGCTAACACATTTATCAGACATTCCTCGAGTTTTGTTACACCACAGAAATTGTCATGAATCTAACTTCCCTCTGGAGCAACGTAAACAGCACATAAAATCACATCCTTGGTGTACCCGAAAAATTCAGAATCTAATTTCAGGATAGCAATCTCTTGAAAGTGACTGTTTAACCTCTGTATTCCACAAGAAAAACCATGTTTGTAGAACACAGCTATCCCGCCCCTGTTTTTATCATTTCCCCTAACACAGAGCTCATATTTATAGCCGTTAAAAACATCTAGAAGCTGAACATCTTGACCACACCATTTTTCTGTTAAACATATAACATCAAAAGAACTTACATACTGAGCAAATTCGGGATCATATAATTTCGATCTTAGTCCATATACATTCCAGATGACACATTTTAATAGTTTTTGATCAACAGTGAAGCTTGAGGGTGTTTTGGGTTGCTATTTATCACCTCTTATTGTAACAATAACGTCTTTCTCTACATCATAAGTATTTATTCACATTATCAATTATTAGTTTATCAAACTTCAAATACGCGTTAACATTCTCATTACTTTTTGCCTCGACGAGCTTTGGTAATAGGGCTTTCTGATTTTTCGAACACGCTCACTGAAATCCTCTGATATTTTTAGGTATTAGGTTAAATGTTGTGTAAAGTTTACAAAGATTAAAACGGCAAATATTATAAATTACAACGATTTTGCCGCTTAATATCACTAGCCTACAAGTTGATTTATGCACGTGAATTCCTGGAGATAAGTTGTCCTCGCTACCTTTCTTACCAGCTTCATTGGCATGGGAGATAACTTGAATTTAGCTTTACGAATTGATATACAAAGAAGTATTGTCAAATAAAATTCAACACTATTATGTTATTGCATAGTCGACTAGCACGTTATTTATATAAGAGGTAGTTATGAACAGATCGGTGACGTATTGTGATATTGAAAATTTACAAGAATACGCCTACATTGTGCCTCTAAATGGCCAGAATTCATCTTAGGACATCTGAATCATAAAACCTCGAGCAACTCCAACCCCTTCGGATATTTTGTTTGTACGTATAATTATGGTGTTAATAATATTGGTCATGGAAAAAAGAGCAGAAGAAAAACTGATCTTATTTGAATTAATAATTATTATATTCTATTGAACCTTGATCAGAATAGATAAGGAAAATTATTAGTAAATTTAACAATAGAGGTTTTATGTTGACTTTTTGTCTGCAATCATACTGTACATTATTGTCATAGAGAGTTGATATACCTTAAATAGTAATCAGTATACTGAACTGTGTGACCTGAGTTTGGGTGAACATTGTTTAATCTTAGATGTGAGTGACATTGTATCTATGTACAAGGTGGGCAGTTGATAATAAACTTCATTGGATAAAGACTTATTTATATGGTAGCAGAGCGTCTGTGATCCTTGGACTAAGTTATCGTGTGAAAGTTATATTTTATATGTGGAAAAGTTAGATTGATTATGTTCTAAAAACTTTCCCCCATTTCAAGGGATGGGGTGGGGTTGTGGATATGACTGTGAGAGTGCAGATCAGGACTTATTATGAAATGATGATATGAAGTTTAAAGGTGCAGAAATTGTTATGCAGAAATAATGACTATGAAATTCAACCTTATTAGTGGAACAGAAATATTCATAGTGCCAGAAGTTTTGATATGGAAATGGTATTTTCTGACAGCCATTATGGTCTGAAGATGTTGTGTAACAAAACAAAATGGA
>JAUJPP010000235.1:0-14060 GCA_030562195.1 Nipponacmea schrenckii
GAATAAATGACGAAGTCGTTTAATTCTTATATTTACATTCAGATACTTTTATTTACGCAATTTTCACTTTTTTATGATAGATTCCCTTGAATTTGCCACAAATCTCAGATTGTGTCATTATGTGGTGCCTTGACGACGTCAATCACGTCATAGTATCACGTGACAAACTACAGTTCAATTGAAAAATGAGCGCCAGTTGTTTAACTAGTTCATTGAAGGGAGTGATAGTAGGAATGTAAATACAGTAGAACCTGCATTCAGAGACCACTCAAGGGAATATTCAAAAACGGTCGCTGAATGAAGGTGGCCTCTTAGGAGAGGAACTGCAAGACCATTTCGTTTTTACATTTTGGAAATCATAGGATCTTTCTTTTACTCATACACGTGTAGTTTCAACCGCTTTTGCATGCTATCTTTATCTACCGATGCCATATTTTCTCGTATTTTACTTTCTTTTAGATACCAAAATTTCCACAGTAACTATCGTTTTAAAAGTCAAAATTGTCTACCGTAAATCATTCAGATATCATACTTTATTTGCATTTTAATTGCCCGGTTACACGCATTATTCCATTTTCACCTGATTAAAATGTTTTTATAACAACATCCGGTACACTCTACTTTCACTTTTTGATCAAAGCGGTAGTATTTTACCAAAAACGAAATTTTAAAGCCTTTACAGTACTTTATAATAATTGTCAATACGATGAAATCTATCAATATTAATCAGCAACAAGCTATAAAATTAATCTGTAGAAGATTATCTAATTACCGATTAGCGATAATCTCATTGAATATCACCAACGCGTGAATGTGATCTTTGTTAAGGGAGATAATCAGAATTGTCATGGTCGCTTAATAGAGTCATTTTGATTACTTGGGTAAATACGTGGTCGCTGGTCGTGTAATGAAGGTGGTCGCCTATCAGTCGTTAATTACATTGAAAACTCGTAGGGGGACTTTATTATGGTCACTTATTGAAGGTGGGCTCTGAATAAAGGTGGTCGTGTGAGCAGGATATACTGTATTGATTGTTGTTTGTAATTTTTTATTTTATATTATTTATTTTCAATTTGTCATTTCAAATAAATGGCAGTATCACACTCAATCTTGTTCTTATTTGGGAGAGGGTGAAGGTGGAGGAACACAAATAAACATTATTGAAAATAATGTGTTTTGTGTGACCAATCGGATTGTTTAATTTTATTTCATTCCGTCATTTATCTATTTCCGGTGCGTTCTTCATTGCTTGTTTTATACCCGCCGCCATTGAAAACATGGTTGAATTTTTTCATCACTTTGTCCAGTGATTTGTTTGGCGCATAGAAGGTTTATTAAGCCCAACAAGTTTAGGGTATTTTCTAAAATCGTTATTACTTATTGTTTATTGATTGTTGTTTGTAATTTTGTATTTTATATTTTCAATTTGTCATTTCAAATAAATGGCAGTATCACACTCAATCTTGTTCTTATTTGATTTGGGAGAGGAACACAAATAATCTTAGAATTTCTGCCTGCGTTAAAACAGAAAATATATTTTAAAGTGGGCGTATCTTGCTAGGCAACCACTTGTTTAAACATACTTTTAATCCTGTGATATTGTCACATTGAATAGTAACTTGTTACTTTTAAATCACCAAAAAATCCCCTAAGAAAAGTTTCCTTATAACTTTATGATAGAGATTCAACAGTGTGGAGTTTGCTTTACTGGAAATAAGTTTTAATTAAATCCATTGGTAATAACAACCTAATTCAACTTAATACAATATTAATTACATGTATAACACTGAATGCATAAAATTTTTTTCATCAAATTTCAGATATCACAAAAATAATAATTGATTGAGTTATGAGTTCGGCCAAATACCAGTTATGTGTGTGCAAGGGTTAGATACTCTTAGGTCCTATCAGGATCACTAGTATACTGGGGCAATCAGTAAAGATATATAAATGAGAGGTAGATCGGTAGTATATGTTTAATGAAACGATGTTTTGGGCTTGATTGCCTTTTGTCAAGTGAGGTTTACATAATTTTTTGTTTGTATTTATAGAAAGTGTGACATAATTAGTAATGTACATTGATCATTAGGTTCATTAAAAAATATTTTAAGGTTCAAAAACATGAAAGAAAAAATTACTAAAATAAATATACTTTAAAGTTCTTTGTTAAACGAATACGGTTTAAAGTTTAGTTTGGTTCTCGTTCTTCTTCTTTTTTTTTGCGAGTTTGTGGGTGGCAGTGTTGGTATCAGTGATATGGGTAGTGCTATTTCTGCCATGTTGAGTGCCAGGGCCAGTAAATCTACCTCTAGTGATGGGTTCCTTTTCTGGCTCTGTGGTTTTTTGGATGTGGGTCTCGAGTTCTGTGTTTTTCTGCTGTTGAGAGCCATGGCCAGTAAATCTACCTCTAGTGATGGGTTCCTTCTGTGTGTTTCCTGGTTTTTTTTTTTTCCTTTTTTTGGTCTTGCCCGAACACTATCATCTTTTTCTATACATAGGGAGTTGGTATAGATTCTGACTCCCTTGTGTAATGTATATATTGATCTGCATTCTTCTCTTCTTCTACAGGTTGTGGGTTTGCTAATCTCAAATGGGTTGTTGTGTTTTCTTTTCTGGCTATGTGGTTTTTTGGATGTGGGTCTCGAGTTCTCAAACTCAAACACCCAGGAAACACACAGAAGGAACCCATCACGAGAAGAAGATTTACTGGCCCTGGCACTCAACATGGCAGATATAGCACTACCCATATCACCGATACCAACACCGCCTACCACAAACTCGCAACAAACAGAAGAAGAACTAGAACCAAACTAAACTTTAAACCGTAATCTTTTAACAAATAACTTTTAGTATATTTTTTTAGTAATTTTTTCTTTCATGTATTTGAACCTTAAAATATTTTTTAATGGACCTAATGATCAATGTACATTCCTAATTACGTCACACTTTCTATAAATACAAACAAAAAACTAGAGCATCTTGTGGCACAGAGTGGGACTTTGCAAATGTCGCAAAATTGCAACAGACAGGCCGAAACATCTGATATTTGCATATGGCCAAAGCAACCAGGTATCCTTGTGCAAAGAATTTTTTGGAAAAACGTTATTTCCTACTGACGTAATTCGCTGACCTATATAAATGTTAAATTGAAAGTTTACCCGGATGTGCCACACCCATCTCATTTTTTTTTGCATAAATCTAATAACATTCAAAACATATATTCACGGTACAAATTTGAAGCTTGTACATCTAATAGATCACGAGATATGCACAAATACATTTCAAAAAGGCAAAATGTACTTTAATTTTAAAAGTGCAAAAATTAAATTTTAATTTTAAAAACTTTTGTTATACATTGCTGGAAAGGGTACAAAAAGTGCTTTAAGAATCTGAAAAAAATAACCCTCTAAATTAATCAGGTCACGCTCTAGAGCAGTCCAAAGTTGTGAATTTGGCTGTTTTCGGGCAGCTATAAAACCGGAAGTGGACGTCGGAGGTCAAATGTCAAAGTATTAACTGATAAACAAGGTCAATGACATTTGACCAACTAAAGGTCAAAGTCACCAAAGGTCAAGGTCACTAGAAATAAGCTTCCAAAATTCGAAAAAAAATCAACCGGTTTTCTATTGTTGAGAAATTGCAACAAACAGGCCGAATCATCTGATTTTCTGGGATGAACTGGCCAAAGCAATGAGGTATCTGTGTGCAAAGTACTTTTTTTAAAAACGCTATTTCCGACAGACGTAATTCGCTGACCGATATAAAAGTAAATTAAAAATTTACCCGGATGAGCCACGCCCATTTCATTATTTTTAGCGTGAAACTAATCACATTTAAAATGTATATTAACGGTACAAATTTGAAGTCTGTACATCCAATAGATCACGCAATATACACACAGACATTTAAAAAAAAACGTAAACACGGCAAAAAACTTCAATTTTCATTTTACAAACTTTTGTTATATATCATTGGAAAGAGGACAAAAAACAATCTAAGAATCTGAAAAAATTAACACTCTAAATTAATTAGGTCACGCTCTAGAGCAGCCCAAAGTTGCGAATTTTGCTGTTTTCGGGCAGCTATAAAACCGGAAGTAGACGTCGGAGGTCAAAGTTCAAAGTATCAACTGATAGCCAAGGTCAATGACCTTTGACCTACTAAAGGTCACGGTCACCAAAGGTCAAGGTCACGAGAAATAAGCCCCAAACTTCGAAAAAATTCAACCGGATGTTGCAAAAATGCAAAAGCGAAATTCAAAAATCGGCTCGCAATGTTTTTTTCGCAATCGACTGAGGATTCCAGAAATGTAATTATCGCAGAAATTAGACATAACCCTGAGGCCCCATTTTTACTTTTACAAAAAAGCAACTTTTCAAGATGGCGGCCAAAGTTTCACTTCCAGTTCGGATTTTTTCTTCTTCGTTTTTTTGTCTTTTAATTTAATTAAGATTGACATAAATTTTGTTGCGATACATCAATTACAGCACAAGTAGGTCAACAGGAAGTTTAAACCCTTTTTACGTTGAAACCGGAAATGAAGCCAAAATTTTAACTCTACCAATGTTTTTATATTCGTGACACTTGAAGGTACCCAAATTTTCAGATCAATCGGTCTTAAAATGGCAAAGTTGCAAAAATGTGCAAAATACGGCAAAAAAATGTGTGCTATGAATTTTCGAATTTTGAAATTTTTAAAGTGCTATCTTGTTGGAAATTATTTCAAGTTTCCAAAAATGCAAACCCGACGAAAATCGATCCAAAAATGTGGGTTCTAGAGCCACTGACCGACTTTTTAGGCATATTGCAATGCAGCACTTCCGGTTTTGCAAAAATGTTCCAATTTATATTTAATAGCAACGTCGCCATAACAGAAGGTTCAGAGAAGTTGTGAAATTGTTGTAACTATTGCAGCCTAGGCTGTGTGCCCTGTGTAAATTTCGAAAAAAAAAAAAAAAAAAAAAAAAACAAAAAACAAACCGAAAACAAACTGGGACTTTGCGGTAGCAAAGTCCCACAATTATGGAAACCTCACTTGACAAAAGGCAATCAAGCCCAAAACATCGTTTCATTAAACATATAGAATTAACATGGTTTGACTCTATTCAGTTGGGCAATCCTGTGCTAGCGATCTACCACTCAAAAATAATAATTATAAGATATTTCATACTTACAATAAACTGGTACATAAGTTGATCCTTGTTTACCAGAATTACCTCTACAAGACCATGTTGTATCATCTTGTTTATTTATATTACTTATATTGAGATATAGTTGTTTGTTGTTATTATTTATACATCCACATCTATATCTATTATCTATTGGTGTAGTACTCTCACAGTTTATCATACTACATAAAACAATATTGTTTCTACGGAAATCTACACCACTGGGTGAATCTGTAACATCACAATGTAATCCATAATTTTCACCTAACACTGCATAACTTTCAGGTACTCCTTTTAACGTGTATTGACCTGTAATATAAAATAAAATCTTTCAAAATATAATAAAATTATACACATGAAGGTGCTTTGGCACCAAGAGGGCTATACTACATATCAATAACAAACAGACATGATGATCAGGTCCAGTGACATAAAAGAACTAAAATAATACAAGAATTAGAATTAAACAAAGTAAGGCTGTTGCATCATGTGATTACAAAGAGTAAAGCTGGGTAAAGCAGGCCCACATGAAAGCATGTGTTTATAGTCATGTTGAAGAGTGAAATTTAATGTAGATTGGTTTGTCAATTTTTTTTTTTTTTTTTTTTTTTTTTTTTTTTTTCGAAATTTACACACCTCACTGCGCCTAGACTGCAATAGTTGCAACATTGACTCAACTTCTCTAGACCTTCTGTAGTGGCGACGTTTCTAATGAATATAAATTGGAACATTTTTGAAAAACCCGGAAGTGCTGCGTTGCAACAAACCTAAAAAGTAGCAAATTGGCTCTAGCTGTCGCAATTTTTGATCGATTTTCTTCGGGTTTTCATTTTTGTAATCTGCAAGTAACTTCTGATCAGATAGCAGTTCAAAAATTTCAATTTTCAAAGATTCGTAGCACACATTTTTTTTGCCGTATTTTGAAATTTTTTTGCAACTTCTTTGTTTTTAGTGTGATCGATCTGAAAAAAATTGAGCATAAGAAGCCCATGAAACTATTTTCAAAAAGTAGGTCAAAAGTTTTGCGTCACTTCCGGTTTTTGCGAAAAATGGAGTTTTACGTCATGTTGAATAACTTCCGGTTTTATTAATGTATGACATTCAAACCTGTATCATTGGGTAGCCATTAGCCATACAAAAAAACGAAGAAAATAAAATCAAGGCCGCATGCGCAACTTTCGCCGCCATTTTGATTTTCCTGAAAGTGGCCGATTTTTATTCAGACATTATGGCTGGTCCGATCTTGATGATTTTGGTGTCAAATGAAAGAACACAAAAATTGTAGCCAAAACTGGGAAGCCGATTTTTGAATTTCGATTTTGCTTTTTTGCAACTTCCGGTTGAATTTTTTCAATTTTTAAAAGCTTATTTCTCGTGACCTTGACCTTTGGCGACCGTGACCTTTAGTAGGTCAAAGGTCATTGACCTTGGCTATCAGTTGATACTTTGACCTTTGACCTCCGACGTCTACTTCCGGTTTTATAGCTGCCCGAAAACAGCAAAATTCGCAACTTTGGGCTGCTCTAGAGCGTGACCTAATTAATTTAGAGTTTAATTTTTTCAGATTCGTAAGTTGTTTTTTTTCCTCTTTCCAATGATATATAACAAAAGTTTGTAAAATGAAAAATTTAAGTTTTTGATTTTTGAATATAACAAGTACATTTTGTAGTGTTTACGTTTTTTTGAAATGTATATGTGTATATTGCGTGATCTATTGGATGTACAAACTTCAAATTTGTACCGTGAATAAACATTTTGAATGTGATTGGATTCACGCTAAAAAAAATGAGATGGGGGTGGCATATCCGGGTAAATTTCGAATTTACCCTTTTCATAGGTCAGTGAATTACGTCTGTAGGAAAAAGCGTTTTTTTTTTAAAAAGTACTTTGCACACAGATATCTCATTGCTTTGGCCAGTTCATCCAAGAAAATCAGATGATTCGGCCTGTTTGTTGCAATTTCTCGACAATAGCAAACCGGTTGATTTTTTTCTAATTTTGGAAGCTTATTTCTCGTGACCTTGACCTTTGGTGACTTTGACCTTTAGTAGGTAAAATGTCATTGACCTTGTTTATCAGTTAATACTTTAACATTTGACCTCCGACGTCCACTTCCGGTTTTATAGCTGCCCGAAAACAGCAAAATTCACAACTTTGGACTGCTCTAGAGCGTGACCTAATTAATTTAGAGGGTTATTTTTTTCAGATTCTTAAGGCGCTTTTTGTCCACTTTCCAGCAATGAATAACAAAAGTTTTTAAAATGAAAATTTAATTTTTGCACTTTTAAAATTAAAGTACATTTTGATTTTTTGAAATGTATTTGTGCATATCTCGTGATCTATTAGATGTTCAAGCTTCAAATTTGTACCGTTAATATACATTTCAAATGTGATTAGATTTACGCCAAAATAAATGAGATGGGCGTGGCACATCCGGGTAAACTTACAATTTTTCATTTATATCGGTCAGCTCTCTACGTCTGTAGGAAATAACGTTTTTTAAAAAGGTACTTTGCACACAGATACCTCGTTGCTTTGGCCAGTTTCTCCCAGAAAATCAAATGTTTCGGGCTGTTTGTTGCAATTTTGCAACGTTAGCAAAGTCCCACTCTGTGCCACGTGTGGCTCTAGTTTGTACATGTACATGTAATTAGTTTGTTTCAGTCACTGCATTAATCTAACAACTAGTTAAAGTCACACCCCACTGCTTTCATTTCTTTTCTATATCTTTCTCTGTCTCTGAGCTTTCATCACCTCAGATTTTCTAACTTTAATCTGAACTCTAATTAGTATGTTTGACCTGACAACCCTGGTTGTCATTCAGTCTCTTAGTTTGCAACTGAAAGGATGGTATTTTGTATTTTATGTGTTATTTATTGAATCTCCTTCAATATATTATTTTGGCAGTGTAACTGGATATTTTGTGTTATATTGTTTCAATATCATCTGTGTATTTGGATTTCATTGTATAAGGTATGTTATAGTGTAATTAATAGTTTTATAGTTATTGCCTTTTGTTTACCATAGTAACTGGTGTCAGCCATCTTGCTTTTCTATCCTTTTCGCTTAATTCATAGTCTCTTATGCAGTATACATTACATAATACTTATAGGCCTATAAATTACTTTCATACATTCTTTTATTGTTCACCAATATATATTACACTACAATTCCTTTTAATATCTTATTTCCAGATCCCTGCTGGTAAGGTACTTCACCTACGCCCGTTTAATTAGTTTAAAACCCCTCTACAGGGTAGGTTATTATTTTATTTATTTAGTATTTACGTTAAGCGTTTCGTTTATTCCTTTATATGCACATGTTTTCATATATTTCATATGATTATGGTGATAGTGCATTTATAGTATTCATTCTGTATTTTAGTTTAGAGTACGTTATTATTCTATTTCATTGTATATTATGTTACCTGATTGTAATTGCTATTTTTGTACTTTCAGGGTTTTTGTTCAGTTAATAAACTTTGTTTTATTGAACCCTTGGTGTGGTATTTCATACCCAGATCCACTCCCCCTCGACAACAGTCACACCAACAAAAAAACTATAATATGGTGCCAGAAGTGAGGTCAAGTACTCTTTTGTTCCACATGGTTTAATATTCCACACAGCAACCACAAGAGGTCTGTCAATGGTTTTATTACTGACAGAATTGGCATGATAATACCAACAAAATAAATGAAATAGCAACAGTGTGCAAGTGTAAACAGGCTGGATGACCACATCAAACATTCCAGCGTGCTTTGGATTTTCATCGACCACGTGACTTGTTTACACTCGCACTTGCCTTTGATTGTTGAATTTATGAATTTCACCATATCTTGTATACCTGAGAGAGATTGGTCACATCCTGATGTCGCAAAAAAAACTTTCATTGGAGTTGTTTGAAAAACAGTTGAAACTTCATGTTAACTTGCGAGTTCATCTTTTGGAGCTTATGCAGTTTCGCCAAGTACCAAGTGAAAATATTGACAATTTTGTAAAAGAGCAAGGGCAATAATTCATATTAAAAACCTTTATGATATTTCTAAAAGTAGGGTTCATCCTTGAATGATAATTAGAAATTTTAGCAAGTTCTGTCAAAATCTGTAAAGCATTGTGCCTTCTAAAATGTTAACGAGCTAAAATTTTGATGTTTTTTTTTTTAAAAACAGAGCAATAACTGATATTAAATATTTTAAGATTTATCTGAAATTTTTAATAGGGTTCATCCTTTGGTGATTCCACATACTTATGCCAAGTTCTGTTAAAATCAGTCAAGAAATGTGACTTGCAGGGTGTTTATGAGCCAAAAATTGAAATCATTTGAAAGAACAAGGGCAATCAAATATTATGTGATATTTCTTGCTTTCAATAGGGTTCATCCTTGAGTGATAATTAACAATTTCAGCAAATTTTGCAAAATCTGTAAATCATTGTGCCTTCTAGAGGGTTTAAAGCTAAAAAATTTTGCTAATACTAAATATTTTTATACGCCCACATATAATGTGGACGTATATTGCGGTTGACCCTGTCCGTCCGTCCACAATTGATTGTGGCCACAATAGAGACCCCCAGTTTTCATCGGATTACAATGAAACTTGGTATGTGTCTCTGTCATCATAAAATCTCGGTTTCTTTCGAAAACCAGCTTTCTGACTTTTACGGTTGGTGAGTTATGCCCCCCTTTTTTAGTGAGAATTCGTCCCAAAATTTAGCTTGTGGGCGCGATACAGGCCACAATTTTTGTCCAATCTTTTTGAAACTTGGTATGTGTCTCTATCATCATAAAAAACTTGGTTCCTTTCGAAAATCAGCTTTCTGACTTTTACGGTTGGTGAGTTATGCCCCCCCTTTTTTAGTGAGAATTTGTCAAATTCAGCTTGTAGGGTGGGCGCGATACAGGCCACAATTTTTGTTCAATCTTTTCGAAACTTGGTATGTGTCTCTATCATCATAAAATCTTGGTTCCTTTCGAAAATCAGCTTTCTGACTTTTACGGGGTTGGGGGAGTTATGCCCCCTTTCTTAGTGAGAATTTGTCAAATTCAGCTTGTAGGTGTGATACAGGCTACAATGTTTATCCAAACATTTTTTTTATGCCCCCATATATTGTGGACGTATATTGCGGTTGACCCTGTCTGTCCGAATCTCGGTTCCTTTCGAAAATCAGCTTTCTGCCTTTAACGGTTTTGGGGAGTTATGCCCCCTTTCTTAGTGAGAATTCGTCAAATTCAGCTTGTGGGTGTGATACAGGCTACAATGTTTAAACCAAACATTTTTTTTATGCCCACATATAATTCTGACTTTTTTCGATTGGTGAGTTATGCCCCCCTTTTTGATTGCTGTTGGTGGGGGGTATAGCCTTGTGGGCGTCCGCTTTGTTCAACTTTCAATAGGGTTCATTATTAGGTGATTACAAATACTCATGCCAAATTACCTAGAAAAAAGCTCAAGAATTTTGACTTGTAGAGTGTTTACAAGGAAAAAATCAAAAAACATTTTATAAAGCAAGGGCAATAATTCGTATTAAATATATTGCAATATATTTTATTTTCAATAGGGTTCATCCTTTGGTGATATTAAACAATTTCAGCAAGTTTTGCCAAAATCGGCCAATAATTGTGCTTTGTAGAGTGTTTACTAGCCACAAATTGAACATGTTTTCGCAAACAAGGGAAAAAACTAATTAAATGTTTTCTGATTTCGCTGTTTATCAATAGGGTTTATCCTTGAGTTAAAACATACTCTCACACCAAGTTTCATAAAAATTGGTCAAGAATTGCACATTGAAGAGTGTTTACGAGCCATTCAAGAACAAGGGCAAAAACTCATACTAAGTTTTTTTCAGATTTCGCTGATTTTCAATAGGGTTCATCCTTGCATGATCATAAACACTCATATCAAGTTTCATTTTAATCCGTCAAGAATTGCACCTTGTAGAGTGTTTAGGAGCAATTGTGGACTGACGGACGATGGATGGACAGACGACAGACGGACAAATGGATGGATGGACGGACGGACGTGGGTGACGACAATATATGCCCCCTATTTCATGTGGGCGTATAAAAATGTGATTTTGAAAACGGTGAATTACAAGAAAGAATTCTCTAACTGCTGATAGCAAGTACCCCATTCGAATCATTCAGAACAGATCTTTAAGGCAAAGATAAGGACAACACTCTTAAAGAAGCTACTGTCGAAGGTAGGAAATATGAAGCTCTGGCGGTGGAACATCCTCGAAAAGTGATCCACCAAAGGATCCACCAAGGTTCCACCAAACCTTGCCAAATTGTGGTCTGAATCACAAATTTAAGGAATCACCTGCATACCTTGACACGTCAAAGAGATCCATCCTCCAACCAATTGAAAAAACTTGTCTCTTAGCCTACAATACTCCCATATAATTCCGTGTATAATGCGAAGGTTTTTACCCTAAAACCGACCTATCAAAGAGGGGGTATGCACTATATATTTTTAAAAAAAAAAAAATGAGTTTTTTTTCCCCGATGAAAATTGATGTTGAAGATCCGCAATTTTGTCTACCTTCATCGACATTCAAGGTGAAATTGATTTGTGTAAAAGATGGAATTATGATTATAATAATGTCTCAATATGAATATTATCTTTAGGTAAATATTTATTGTGAAAAATTTGAAGAAAACTTAAATGATTAAAGTAATTTTTTTTGTTATTTGAATGGAAAATATTACGTGAAGACGAGAGGTACCAAAAATAATGATCACGGTGCACGGTATTTTGAATGGCTTTTATAGTAGGAACAATTGATTGTCATGCTTGATGACATGTCTCAATACGTAATCGAGTCTTGCCTGAATATAAATACAGTTACCAGAATAACTGGGTTTTAATATAATCCATTGTTTTCCTAATTATTCATCAGACATGATACACATGGTTCACGCCGTCATTTTTTTCATTTCTGTTGAGAGGCAATACTAGTTGATAAATCTATGCGGGGGGTAAAAGCAGACGATAAAAATAAACCATTGGAAGAATCGTGTCAGCGATGATTAAAGACTTAATTAAGAAAGACAATGATATTTATTTACGCTAAACAATTAAGTATTCACACAAAAGGAACTGATGCATATCGTGATTATTATTTGCATTATGATTACAGGTATAAGGGGGCCTATTAGTCTTACACCAAGTCAGTTACCGTAAGCCCCTAAATTTTCTGTCAATGGTATATTCTTCAATACGTCTAAGTTTACCGGGTAATTGCACATTTTTGAATTATTGAATCGGGTGAGTACCGTAATTGAATAGCGCGGTATCTCAATAAAGTCGTGTAAAAATTTTATGGTGAGTATAATAATTAAGTATTCATACAAAATAAACTGAGGCAATATCATGATTATTATTTGCATTATTATTACAAGTGTAATGGGGCCTATTAGTCTTACACCAAGTCAGTTACTGTAAGCCCCTTGTTTTCCTGTCAATGGTATATTCTTCAATACGTCTATGTTTAATTGCACTTTTTCTTCCAATAGAATATCATCCTCAGTACCGTAATTGAATAGTGCGGTATCCCGAAAAAGACGTGTACAAATTTATCTATTAGTATAGCCTTTCAACTTAATAATTTTCATACATGATTTTTAAATAGCACTCAATAATACCATTACGAGAGTTTAGAAGCAATAAATACGTGATTAAAATGGATTATTATAAAACTAAATAGTAGAAACGTATGTTGCAGTAGAACATTTTTTATTATGTCTGTGAAATGCCAATTTAAAAGTCGTTTTTTTGCCGCAAAAAGAGGTGCGCACTATACATGGGTAAATGAATTTTCCCTGATTTCGCGGAGGCAAGGAAGGGGTGCGCATTATACATGCTTGCGCACTATATTCGAAATTATACGGTACCTACCTGTGAAATATTATGACTTGTTACAATCAACTGTGATGGAATTGGAACGTCTACAAGTCTACAACACAGAAACCAATTGAGTCAATATCCGATCACAAAAAACGCTTTTCAAAGCAGGTTGACAGTATTGGGAACTTTCAGAATCCTGTCAAACTTTTCTTAAAGGAGGATGCTGAGCCATTGAAAGACATGAAACACCCAATCAACCTCATGTTCAGAAAAAAGGGCTTGCATTCAATTCTGACAAATGTATTATAAACCGCAAAGAAATACCCTTCTTTGGTAATCTGTATACTGATAAAGGCATCGTACCCGATCCTGATAAGATACATGACATCCATGATATGCCTACTCCACAAACTAAAGAAGATCATCAACGAATTCTTGGAATGATGATGTATGGGTTCTTCCTTTATTTATAATAATGGACATAAATATTCGGTAAAGGGTCTCTTTAAATTATCAATGTTGAACACTGAAGGTTGAACACTGCTCTTGAGCTTGGGTCACGTGATGACGTAATCTAATAGGCATTCGAGACAACCCGATGACCCGAGTGGTCGCGTCTGACCATGAGGGAGAAATTGCTCACAATTCATCAAATATGTATGTATTTCGACTTGATTAAACCCTTTTGTGAATCCTACATTATGAGTTTTCATCCGGTCGAATTGTTCGTATATTAGTTTAATCAACGGCTCTTACTTAGAAGATAATTTGATGATTTTGCTAGTTTGTTTACATTGTTGTCGGAGGCAAGATGGCGTCCAAAGACAAAGAAGGCAATCAAGATGAGCATATAGATTTGCAAGCTGAGGTGTCGTCTCCAGATGGTAAATCGACTGAATCGAGCCGAACATTACGTCCAATCAGAAGTCTAGATCCGGAAGGCGTTTCTTACGAAAGAATCCAGTTTCTGAAGAAAAGACGAGGTGGTTATTTGTCGACTTTGACGACGATTTACAATGAGATTGATGACCTGCGAAGTGATCCAAAT
>JAUJPP010000236.1:0-12662 GCA_030562195.1 Nipponacmea schrenckii
ATGACTAATTTTTGTAAAACTCAAAATGGGGCCTCAGGGTTAAATCTAATTTGCATCATTTTAGATTTTCTAAAAACAATCAACGATTGCGCAAAAAAGTATGGGAAGGGATTTTTGAATTTCGCTTTTGCTTTTCTTTTATTTCCGGTTGAAATTTTCCAGTAATTGTCAAAAATTTAAAAGGTCATATTTCGCGACCTTGACCTTCGGTGACCTTTTGACCTGAACAAAAGTTATTGCCCTTGATTATATCTACCCAATGGTATCTTCACTTTTCAAAAAAGTACCTTGCATACATATATCTCAATACTTTGGCCACTTTATCCCAAAAAATCAAATGATTCTGTCTGTTTGTTGCAATTTTGCGACATTTGCAAAAAAAAAAAAAGATTTTCTTTAGTTTGGGGGCTTATTTTTAGTGATCTTGACCTTTGGTGACCTTGACCTTTACAAGTTCATTGGTCACTGACTTTGGCTATCAGTTGACAATTTGACATTAGGCTTCCGACGTCTACTTCCTGTTTTATAGCTGCCCGAAAACAGCAAAATTCACAAATTTGGACTGCTCTAGAGCGTGACCTAATTAATTTAGAGGGTTATTTTTTTCAGATTCTTAAGGCACTTTTTGTCCACTTTCCAGCAATGAATAACAAAAGTTTTTAAAATGAAAATTTAATTGCAGTGCGTTCATCGAACGCACTGCTTTGTTTTCGAAATGTCTTTTTTTTTTTTTTTTTTTCGAATTTTACCCTCGATTGTTTTCGTAGAAGGCAACTTGCCACAAACTACCTGTGCCTATTGCCTATTCAAACTGCGTGACTTGTATTTTATAAATGTAAAATGACGTCATTAAGAGCAACCGGAAACGAGCTGTTGGCAATTGCGGCTTTTTGATTATTGCTGTTTATTACCTCTATTTATCATCTGATTTTGACAGAACTTCTTTTGCTAGCTTCTTTTAACTGCTAGCTACATAACTGCAGTTTCAAACTGCTAATTTCATTACTTTTGTAGCTGACTTTTTTTATTTCAATTTTTGCGTTTTTTTTTAACTTCTACAATTTTATTCCGATGCATCCGAAAACTTATAGGTATATACACACTATAAATGCAATTAAAATCTATTTTTTAAATTTTCGAAATCACTTCCGGTTTTGAAGTTATTCGCTTTTAAAATTTAAAAATCAATTTCCGGAATTTTCAAGATATTTAAAAAATTCTTTTTGCAATATGCTAGAAAAAGTCATACAAAAAAACGAAGATTTTAAAATCCGGACCGGAAGCAAACGATAAGCCGCCATATTGAAATCTCAAACTTTTGTAAATTTTAAAATTCAAATTCAGGGGATAAAGCGATTTTCGTTATTTTTACGTATCTAATGACTAAAGTCGATTGCGCAACTTTATTTGGGAGCCGATTTTTGAATTTGGATTTGGATTTTCTTTTATTTCCATTTTAATATATTTGATAATGTCAAAAACTTTAAAGGCCCATATTTTGTGACCTTGACCTTTGGTGACCGTGTGACCCTGAACATGATTTATTCTCCTTGATGATACCTATCCACTGATATGTTCATTTGTGTTGTCCGATGATAACTTCCGGTTTTATAGCCGATTGAAATTTGCAATTTTTATTTTTAACGAGCTCTGTCACGTGAACTAATTTATAAATAACAAATATTTAAATTGAATCTTATTAGGGTTTATCTGCTCTTTGTAATGATATATTAAACCAAATATTTTCACCAAAAATGCGCTTTTTAATATTTGGAAATTTTATATTTTCTTCTCTACTAACTGTGCGTAATTTTCTTTAAATCGAAATTGGGCCTCTGGAGATGCTACGATTCGCGTAATTTTGATGTCTATAGAATGTTATATCGATTCCTGAATTATATTTGGAAACCGATTTTTGAATTTTGATTTTGATATTTTGACCGAAAGTAATATATAAAAACTTCGAATGGTCGTATATTGTAACCTTGACCTTTGGTGACCTTGTGAGCTGCACAAATGTGATAGCTCTCGAAAAAAACTATCCATTGATATATTATATTTTGATGTACGATGCATACTTTCCGTTTTATCACCATTTGAAAATTGCGAATTTCATCGTTAAAAACTGGTTGTTGAATTATGCATTTGGGCGATCTACATGACACTAGTTTCAGCGAACCAATTATGATTTGAAATAAAACGACTTATACTCTGTAAAAATAACGTTACTGTTCTACGGATACTTTAAGGGGCAGTTTTAAAGCGTATATCAAAACTGCTACACACAGCGTCAGAACCTCGCGAAGCCTGGGGATCTAGTGGTTTTTTTTCGAATTTTACCCTCGATTGTTTTCGTAGAAGGCAACTTGCCACAAACTACCTGTTGCTATTGCCTATTCAAACTGCGTGACTTGTATTTTATAAATGTAAAATGACGTCATTAAGAGCAACCGGAAACGAGCTGTGGGCAATGGCGGCTTTTTGATTATTGCTGTTTATTACCTCTATTTATCATCTGATTTTGACAGAACTTCTTTTGCAAGCTTCTTTTAACTGCTAGCTACATAACTGCAGTTTCAAACTGCTTATTTCATTACTTTTGTAGCTGACTTTTTTTATTTCAATTTTTGCGTTTTTTTCAACTTCTACAATTTTATTCCGATGCATCCGAAAACTTACAGGTATATAGACACTATTAATGCAATTAAAATCTATTTTTTTTAAAATTTTTGAAATCACTTCCGGTTTTGAAGTTATTCGCTTTTAAAATTTAATAATCAATTTCCGGAATTTTCAAGATATTTCAAAAATTCTTTTTGCAATATGCTAGAAATAGTCATACAAAAAAACGAAGATTTTAAAATCCGGACCGGAAACAAATATTAAGCCGCCATATTGAAATGTCAAACTTTTGTAAATTTTAAAATTCAAATTCAGGGGATAAAGCGATTTTCGTTATTTTTACGTATCTAATGACTAAAGTCGATTGCGCAACTTTATTTGGGAGCCGATTTTTGAATTTTGGATTTGGATTTTCTTTTATTTCCATTTTAATATTTTTGGTAATGTCAAAAACTTTAAAGGCCCATATTTTGTGACCTTGACCTTTGGTGACCGTGTGACCTGAACATGATTTATTCTCCTTGATGATATCTATCCACTGATATGTTCATTTGTGTTGTCCGATGATAACTTCCGGTTTTATAGCCGATTGAAATTTGCAATTTTTATTTTTAACGAGCTCTGTCATGTGAACTAATTTATAAATAACAAATATTTAAATTAAATCTTATTAGGATTTATCTGCTCTTTGTAATGATATATTAAACCAAATATTTCCACCAAAAATGCGCTTTTTAATATTTGGAAATTTTATATTTTCTGCTCTACTAACTGTGCGTAATTTTCTTTAAATCGAAAATTGGGCCTCTGGAGATGCTACGGTTCGTGTAATTTTAATGTCTATAGTATGTTATATCGATTCCTGAATTATATTTGGAATCTGATTTTTGAATTTTGATTTTGATTTTGATATTTTTACCGATAGTAATATATAAAAACTTCGAATGGTCGTATATTGTAACCTTGACCTTTGGTGACCTTGTAAGCTGCACAAATGTGATAGCTCTCGAAAAGATCTATCCATCGTTATATTATATTTTGATGTACGATGTATACATTCCGTTTTATCACCATCTGAAAATTGCAAATTTCATCGTAAAAAACTGTTTGTTGAATTATGCGTTTGGGCGATCTACATGACACTAGTTTCAGCGAACCAATTATGCTTTAAAATAAAACGACTTATGCTCTGTAAAATAATGTTAGTGTTCTACAGATACTTTGTGGGTTAGTTTTAAAGCGTATATCAAAACTGCCACGCACTGCGTCAGAACCTCGCGAAGCCTGGGGATCTAGTTGTGGGACTTTGCTTCCGCAAAGTCCCAGTTTGTTTTCGAAATGTCTATTCTTTTTTTTTTTTTTTTTTTTTTTCGATTTTTACACACCTTCCTGTGCCTAGACTGCTATAGTTGCAGCAACCATTTAACATTCCTAGACCTTACATTTTGGGACCCTTCCTAATGAATATAAATTGGAACATTTTTGCACAACCGGAAGTGCTACAGCCGAAAATAGTAAAAAACAGGTCAATGGCTCTAGAGGTCGCATTTTTGGTCCGATTTTCCTCGGGTTTTCAGTTTTAGAATCTGCTGTATAAATCCCACAAGATAGCAGTTTAAAAATGTCGAAAATTGAAACTTTTTTGCACACTTTTTGCAATCGAAATTTAAAATTTTTGACAAAAAAAATCAACTTTTTTATTAATTGTCCGATCAATATGAAATTCATTTTGCACATAAAAGTCAGTAAAGTAAACAAATTGAAACAATCAAAATTTTCGCGTCACTTCCGGTTTTCACATGAAATGTACTTGAACTTCCGGTTCGAAAAACAGGGACAAATTCCGCTGTAAGTAATGTAGGTCAACGAAATTTTGGTCATCGATATAAAGTAGAATTCTACAGCCGATTTTAAAATAAGATTTAGACCGGAAGTGAAACTTTGGCCGCCATATTGAAATTTCACACTTTTGTAAAATCAAAAATGGGGCCTCGGGGTGAATATGAATTTGCATAAATTTGATGTAAATGTGAATTTCATTCGATTGCGAAAAAAACTGTGGGAGCCGAATTTTGAATATCGCTTTTGCTTTTTCGCAATTTCCGGTTGAATTTTTTTACTTAGAAAAACAGAAGGGAAAAGTTAAAACAGTTATATCTAGTTTTTTTTTTTCGATTTTTCCACACCTTCCTGCTCTTAAACTACAGTAGTTGCAGCAACCATTCAAATTTCATAGACCTTCTGTAGTGGCAAAAAAGTTAATGAATATTAATTGGAACATTTTTGCAAAACTAGAAGTGCAACAGTGCAACATTTGCTAAAAACAGTTTTTCGGCTCTAGAAGGCGCAATTTTGGCCCGATTTTCATCGGGTTTTCATTTTCAGAATCTACATACAATATCCAATAGGATAGCAGTTAAAAAAATTCGAATTTCGAAAATTCGTAGCAGACAATCTTTTGCCGTATTTTCGAATTTTTTTACCATTTTTTAAATTTCTGTCCGATTAAGTTCCAATTTTAGGTGCTAAGAGAGACTATAAATCTGAACAAAATGACATTGTCAAATATTTTGCGTCACTTCCGGTTTAAGCTCAAAAAGGGTTCAAAGTTGAAATCTCAGATTTTCGGTCTACTTCCGGTCTAATTGTCACGGGTCATTGAAACTTGTGTTGACCAATATAGTTTTAAAAAAACTGGCCGATTTAAAAAAAAAATCCAGACCGGAAGTAAAACTTTGGCCGCCATCTTGAAATGTCACTTTTTTGTAAAACTCAAAATGGGGCCTCTACGGTAAGAGCGATTTGTGTGATGTTTATATTTCTGGAAAGCTTAGTCGATTGCGATCAAATTGTTGGAAATCGATTTTTGAATTTTGCTTTTGCTTTTTTGCAACATCCGGTTGAATTTTTTCGAAGTTTGGGGGCTTATTTCTCGTGAACTTGACCTTTGACGACCTTGACCTTTACTAGGTCAAAGGTCATTGACCTTGGCTATCAGTTGATACTTTTAACTTTGACCTCTGACGTCTACTTCCGGTTTTATAGCTGCCCGAAAACAGCAAAATTCGCAACTTTGGGCTGCTCTAGAGCGTGACCTAATTAATTTAGAGTGTTAATTTTTTCAGATTCTTAGATTTTTTTTTTGTCCTCTTCCCAACGATATATAACAAAAGTTTGTAAAATGAAAATTGAAGTTTTTGATTTTTGCAAAGAAAAGTACATTTTGCCGTATTTTCGCTTGCTTGAAATGTATGTGTGTATATCTCGTGATCTATTAGCTGTACAAGCTTCAAATTTTTACTGTGAATATACATTTTGAATATGATTAGATTCCCCTCCAAAAAAAACGAGATGGGCGTGGCACATCCGGGTGAACTTCAAATTTACCATTTATATCGGTCAGCGAATTACGGCTGCAGTAAATAACGTTTTTCAAAAAAGTACCTTGCATACATATATCTCATTACTTTGGCCAGTTTATCCCAAAAAATCAAATGTTTATGCCTGTTTGTTGCAATTTTGCGACATTTGCAAAAAATCAGTTTTTTTTTAGTTTGGGGGCTTATTTCTAGTGACTTTGACCTTTGGTGACCTTGACCTTTACAAGGTCATTGGTCACTGACTTTAGCTATCAGTTGACAATTTGGCATTAGACTTCTGACGTCTATTTCCGGTTTTATAGCTGCTCGAAAGCAGCAAAATTTGCAACGTTGGACTGCTCTAGAGCGTGACCTAATTAATTTAGAGGGTTATTTTTTTCACATTCCGAAGGCGCCTTTTGTCCTCTTTCCAGCGATGCACAACAAAAGTTTTTAAAATGAAAATTTAATTTTTGGACTTTTAAAATTAAAGTACATTTTGCTTTTTTGAAACGTATTTGTGTATATCTCGTGATCTATTAGATGTACAAGCTTCAAATTTGTACCATGAATATATATTTTGTATGAGATTAGATTTACGCAAAAGTAAATTAGATGGGCGTGGCACATACGGGTAAACTTCCAATTTACCAGTTATATCGGTCAGCGCTTTACATCTGTAGGAAATAACATTTTTCCAAAAAATTCTTTGCACACAGATACCTCGTTGCTTTGGCCAGTTTCTCCCAGAAAATCAGATGTTTCGGCCTGTTTGTTGCAATTTTGCAACGTTAGCAAAGTCCCACTCTGTGCCACGTGTGGCTCTAGTTGTGGGACTTTGCCTTCGGCAAAGTCCCAGTTTGTTATCGGTTTGTCAATTCTTTTTTTTTTTTTTTTTTTTTTCGAAATTTACACACCTCACACAGCCTAGGCTACAATAGTTGCAATTTTTTCGCAACTTCTCTAGACCTTCTGTAGTGGCGACGTTTCTAATGAATATAAATTGGAACATTTTTGCAAAACCGGAAGTGCTGCGTTGCAACAAACCTAAAAAGTAGCAAATTGGCTCTAGCTGTCGCAATATTTGATCGATTTTCTTCGGGTTTTCATTTTTGTAATCTGCAAGTAACTTTTGATCAGATAGCAGTTCAAAAATTTCAATTTTCTAAGATTCGTAGCACACATTTTCTTGCCGTTTTTTGCAATTTTTTGCAACTTTTTTGTTTTTAGTGTGATCGACCTGAAAAAAATTGAGCATAAGAAGCCCATGAAACTATTTTCAAAAAGTAGGTCAAAAGTTTTGCGTCACTTCCGGTTTTTGCGAAAAATGGAGTTTTACGTCATGTTGAATAACTTCCGGTTTTATTAATGTATGACATTCAAACTTGTATCATTGGGTAGCCATTAGCCATACAAAAAAACGAAGAAAATAAAATCAAGGCCGCATGCGCAACTTTCGCCGCCATTTTGATTTTCCTGAAAGTGGTCGATTTTTATTCAGACATTATGGCTGGTCCGATCTTGATGATTTTGGTGTCAAATGAAAGAACACAAAAATTGTAGCCAAAACTGGGAAGCCGATTTTTGAATTTCGATTTTGCTTTTTTGCAACTTCCGGTTAAATTTTTTCAATTTTTAAAAGCTTATTTCTCGTGACCTTGACCTTTGGTGACAGTGACCTTTAGTAGGTCAAAGGTCATTGACCTTGGCTATCAGTTGATACTTTGACCTTTGACCTCCGACGTCTACTTCCGGTTTTTATAGCTGCCCAAAAACAGCAAAATTCGCAACTTTGGACTGCTCTAGAGCGTGACCTAATTAATTTAGAGTGTTATTTTTTTCAGATTCTTAAAGTGCTTTTTGTCCTCTTTCCAACGATGAATAACAAAGGTTTTTAAAATGAAAATTGAATTTTTCGATTTGAAAATAAAAGTACATTTTGCCGTTTTTGCGTTTTTTTGGAAATGTATGTGTGTATATCTCGTGATCTATCAGATGTTCAAGCTTCAAATTTGTACCGTTAATATACATTTCAAATGTGATTAGATTTACGTCAAAATAAATGAGATGGGCGTGGCACATCCGGTAAACATACAATTTTTCATTTACATCGGTCAGCGCTCTACGTCTGTAGGAAATAACGTTTTTCAAAAAGGTACTTTGCACACAGATACCCTGTTGCTTTGGCCAGTTTCTTCCAGAAAATTAGATGTTTCGGCCTGTTTGTTGCAATTTGGCAACGTTAGCAAAGTCCCACTCTGTGCCACGTGTGGCTCTAGTTTTTTTTTTTTTTCGAAATTTACACAGAGCACACAGCCTAGGCTGCAATAGTTGCAGCAATTTCACAACTTCTCTAGACCTTCTGTAGTGGCGACGTGTTGCATAAATATAAAATGGAACATTTTAGCACAACCGGAAGTGCTGCATTGCAACAAGTCTAAAAAGTCGGATCAGTAGCTCTAGAAGTCGCAATTTTTGATCGATTTTCTTCGGGTTTGCATTTTTGAAAACTTGAAACAATTTCCAACAAGATAGCAGTTAAAAAATTTCGAAATTCGAAAATTCATAGCACACATTTTTTTGCCGTATTTTGCACATTTTTGCAACTTTGCTATTTTAAGACCGATTGATCTGAAAATTTGGGTGCCTTCAAGTGTCACGTATGTCGAAACATTGGCAGAGTCAAAATTTTTGCTTCCGTTGCAGTTTCAACGTAAAATGGGTTTAAACTTCCGGTTGACCTACTTGTGCTGTAATTGATGTATCGCAACAAAACTGATGTCGATCGTAATTAAATTAGAAGACAAAAAAACGAAGAAGAAAAAATCCGGACCGGAAGTGAAACTTTGGCCGCCATCTTGAAATGTCACTTTTTTGTAAAACTCAAAATGGGGCCTCTACGGTAAGAGCGATTTGCGTGATATTTGCATTTTTGGAAAGTTCATGCGATTGCGAAAAACTTATGGGAAGCCGATTTTTTAATTTCGATTTTGCTTTTTTGCAACTTCCGGTAGAATTTTTTCAATTTTTAAAAGCTTATTTCTCGCGACCTTGACCTTTGATGACCTTGACCTTTAGTAGGTCAAAGGTCATTGACCTTGGCTATCAGTTGATACTTTGACCTTTGACCTCCGACGGCTACTTCCGGTTTTATAGCTGACCGAAAACAGCGAAATTCGCAACTTTGGGTAGCTCTAGAGCGTGACCTAATTAATTAAGAACGCTATTTTCTCCAGATTCTTAATGCGCTTTTTGTCCTCTTTCCAAAGATATATAACAAAAGTTTGTAAAATGAAAATTGAAGTTTTTGATTTTTGAACATAACAGTACAATTTGCTATATTTACGTTTGTTAGAAATGAATGTGTGTATATCTCGTGATCTATTAAATGCACAAACTTCAAATTTGTACCGTGAATATACATTTTGAATGTGATTAGATTCACGCTAAAAAAAAATGAGATGGGCGTGGCACATCCGGGTATATTTCGAATTTACCCTTTTCATGGGTCAGGGAATTACGTCTGTAGGAAAAAGCGGTTTTTTTTTAAAAAGTACTTTGCACACAGATACCTCATTGCTTTGGCCAGTTCATCCCAGAAAATCAGATGATTCGGCCTGTTTATTGCAATTTCTCGACAATAGCAAACCGGTTAATTTTTACTGATTTTGGAAGCTTATTTCTCATGACCTTGACCATTGGTGACCTTGACCTTTTGTAGGTCAAAGGTCATTGCCCTTATCTATCATTTAATACTTTCACATTTGACCTCCAAAGTCAACTTCCGGTTTTATAACTGTCCGAAAACAGCAACATTCACAAATTTGGACTGCTCTAGAGCGTGACCTAATTAATTTAGAGGGTTATTTTTTTCAGATTCTAAAGGCGCTTTTTGTAAACTTTCCAGCAACGAATAACAAAAGTTTTTAAAATGAAAATTTAATTTTTGCACTTTTAAAATTAAAGTACATTTTGTTTTTTTGAAATGTATTTGTGCATATCTCGTGATCTATTAGCTGTACAAGCTTCAAATTTGTACCGTAAATAAACATTTCAATTTTGATTAGATTTACGCCAAAATAAATGAGATGGGCGTGGCACATCCGGGTAAACTTACAATTTTTCATTTATATCGGTCAGCGCTCTACGTCTGTAGGAAATAACGTTTTTCAAAAAGGAACTTTGCACACAGATACCCTGTTGCTTTGGCCAGTTTCTTCCAGAAAATTAGATGATTCGGCCTATTTGTTGCAATTTGGCAACGTTAGCAAAGTCCCACTCTGTGCCACAAGTGGCTCTAGTTTTTTTTTTTTTTTTTTTTTTTTTTTTTTCGAAATTTACACAGAGCACACAGCCTAGGCTGCAATAGTTGCAGCAATTTCACAACTTCTCTAGACCTTCTGTAGTGGCGACGTGTTGCATAAATATAAAATGGAACATTTTTGCACAACCGGAAGTGCTGCATTGCAACAAGTCTAAAAAGTCGGTCAGTAGCTCTAGAAGTCGCAATTTTTGATCGATTTTCTTCGGGTTTGCATTTTTGAAAACTTGAAACAATTTCCAACAAGATAGCAGTTAAAAAATTTCGAAATTCGAAAATTCATAGCACACATTTTTTTGCCGTATTTTGCACATTTTTGCAACTTTGCTATTTTAAGACCGATTGATCTGAAAATTTGGGTGCCTTCAAGTGTCACGTATGTGAAAACATTGGCAGAGTCAAAATTTTTGCTTCATTTGCAGTTTCAACGTAAAATGGGTTTAAACTTCCGGTTGACCTACTTGTGCTGTAATTGATGTATCGCAACAAAATTTATGTCAATCTTAATTAAATTAGAAGACAAAAAAACGAAGAAGAAAAAATCCGGACCGGAAGTGAAACTTTGGCCGCCATCTTGAAATGTCACTTTTTTGTAAAACTCAAAATGGGGCCTCTACGGTAAGAGCGATTTGCGTGATATTTGCATTTTTGGAAAGTTCATGCGATTGCGAAAAACTTATGGGAAGCCGATTTTTGAATTTCGATTTTGCTTTTTTGCAACTTCCGGTAGAATTTTTTCAATTTTTAAAAGCTTATTTCTCGCGACCTTGACCTTTGATGACCTTGACCTTTAGTATGTCAAAGGTCATTGACCTTTGCTATCAGTTGATACTTTGACCTTTGACCTCCGACGTCTACTTCCGGTTTTATAGCTGCCCGAAAACAGCAAAATTCGCAACTTTGGGCTGCTCTAGAGCGTGACCTAATTAATTTAGAGTGTTAATTTTTTCAGATTCTTAAGTTGTTTTTTGTCCTCTTTTCAATGATATATAACAAAAGTTTGTAAAATGAAAATTGAAGTTTTTGATTTTTGAATATAACAAGTACATTTTGTCGTGTTTACGTTTTTTTGAAATGTATATGTGTATATTGCGTGATCTATTGGATGTACAAACTTCAAATTTGTACCGTGAATATACATTTTGAATGTGATTAGATTCACGCTAAAAAAATGAGATTGGCGTGGCACATCCGGGTAATTTTCGAATTTACCCTTTTCATGGGTCAGGGAAATACGTATGTAGGAAAAAGCGTTTTTTTTTAAAAGTACTTTGCACACAGATACCTCATTGCTTTGGCCAGTTCATCCCAGAAAATCAGATGATTCGGCCTGTTTATTGCAATTTCTCTACTAATTTTTACTAATTTTGGAAGCTTATTTCTCATGACCTTGACCATTGGTGACCTTGACCTTTTGTAGGTCAAAGGTCATTGACCTTATCTATCATTTAATACTTTCACATTTGACCTCCAACGTCAACTTCCGGTTTTATAGCTGCCCGAAAACAGCAACATTCACAAGTTTGGACTGCTCTATAACGTGACCTAATTAATTTAGAGGGTTATTTTTTTCAGATTCTAAAGGCGCTTTTTGTAAACTTTCCACCAACGAATAACAAAAGTTTTTAAAATGAAAATTTAATTTTTGCACTTTTAAAATTAAAGTACATTTTGTTTTTTTGAAATGTATTTGTGTATATCTCGTGATCTATTAGCTGTACAAGCTTCAAATTTGTACCGTGAATAAACATTTCAATTTTGATTAGATTTACGCCAAAATAAATGAGATGGGAGGGGCATATCCGGGTAAACTTACAATTTTTCATTTATATCGGTCAGCGCTCTACGTCTGTAGGAAATAACGTTTTTCAAAAAGGAACTTTGCACACAGATACCCTGTTGCTTTGGCCAGTTTCTTCCAGAAAATTAGATGTTTCGGCCTGTTTGTTGCAATTTGGCAACGTTAGCAAAGTCCCACTCTGTGCCACGTGTGGCTCTAGTTTTTTTGTTTTTTTTTCGAAATTTACACACCTCACACAGCCTAGGCTACAATAGTTGCAATTTTTTCGCAACTTCTCTAGACCTTCTGTAGTGGCGACGTTTCTAATGAATATAAATTGGAACATTTTTGCAAAACCGGAAGTGCTGCGTTGCAACAAACCTAAAAAGTAGCAAATTGGCTCTAGCTGTCGCAATTTTTGATCGATTTTCTTCGGGTTTTCATTTTTGTAATCTGCAAGTAACTTCTGATCAGATGGCAGTTCAAAAATTTCAATTTTCAAAGATTCGTAGCACACATTTTCTTGCCGTTTTTTGCAATTTTTTGAAACTTTTTTGTTTTTAGTGTGATCGATCTGAAA
>JAUJPP010002428.1:0-12745 GCA_030562195.1 Nipponacmea schrenckii
ACGAAGTATGCCTCTGGTGGTTTTGAGAGGACAATGAGTTAATTTCGACATATTTTTTAATGATAATCCAATTATCAAAACCGCTACCGTTATGAGCAACTAACGTTAATTGTTTTTGATCGACATGTCCTAAATGTTTCAACATTTGGTCTATGCAATCTATCCCTACGAAAATGTGAACTATATTTTTTTTTTTTCATAAAACTCTTCAGGAACACGTCTGTTGGGTTTAGATCTGGAAAACGACAATTTATTCGTTCTAATATTTTTCGCAGCTTTTCTAAGTTTACCAAAGAACAAGCATATGGTATTGTTTTACCGGTTTCTTTTTCTGTATACGTCTCGGAGTCCCAAGCATAAAGAGTTTCGGGTTGGGAATTGGGCGACGTGGACGCTGGATTAAATTCCGAAACAAGTTCTACTATATAGAATGTAGTTCTCGTTTAAAGCTACTTGTAGGTCTTTTCATTTTCAGCCAAGATAATCGTGTCGTCGACATATAGAAGGGAATATAGTCTTAAAAATATTTCTACATCTTCATCACTAAGATGTGATTTAATTTCAGATGCAAGGAAATCTAACCCCTTGTAATGTTTGCCAATGAAATGTTCAAAGTCGTTTAGAAATATTGCAAAAAGGATCAAAACATTTTTTGTGTAATCTAAAAATGCACAGTATATGCGTTTACGATCATTCAGATAAAGTTCAATTAGGGCATGCAAAGTAAAAATATGATCAGTAGTCGAAAATCCACCTCGGAAACCAGCTTGGTTCGGTTCTCGTTTAAAGCTACTTGTAGGTCTTTTTCATTTTCAGCCAAGATAATCGCGTCGTCGGCATATAGAAGGGAATATAGTCTTAAAAATATTTCTACATCTTCATCACTAAGATGTGATTTAATTTCAGATGCAAGGAAATCTAACCCCTTGTAATGTTTGCCAATGAAATGTTCAAAGTCGTTTAGAAATATTGCAAAAAGGAGCGGTGATAGATTTTCACCTTGGCGTACACCCACTTGACAACTGAAAAGGTTTGAAATTACATTATTATGTTTGACACAAGATTTGGCCTGAAGGTATATATTGTAGACTACATTAATAATATTACCATTAATTCCATTAGATATCAACTTATTGAACACCGCTGCACGGTCTAAAAGATCAAAACATTTTTTGTGTAATCTAAAAATGCACAGTATATGCGTTTACGATCATTCAGATAAAGTTCAATTAGGGCATGCAAAGTAAAAATATGATCAGTAGTCGAAAATCCACCTCGGAAACCAGCTTGGTTCGGTTCTAGTAACCCACATGATTCGACATAGGTTGTTAATCGAAAATTTATACAAGAAGTGAAAAGTTTCCCAAGACAACTAAGGAGGGTGATTCCTCTATAATTATCGGCAAGGTGAACACTACCTTTATTTTTATACAAGGGCTTTATAGTACCTATACACCAGTCATTTGGTACTTTACCTTTATTTAAGATAACGTTAAATAGTGTTACTATTATTTCAATAACCTGAATTGGACTATTTTTGATATATTCGTTTATTATGCAATCGATTCCACACGCTTTATTATTTTTCAATTTAGAAATTGCACGTTTAATTTTTTTGTTTAGATCTTCGTTAATTGAATGGTCAATCGATCGTGGATCTATTGCTTTGATATTTGTATTAGAGTGTGCCTCACCCAATAATTTAAAATGATTTTCAAAATCAATCACTGAGAGATTAGATACTATAGGTTTCGTCTTAGAAGCACTTTTAAGAATTTTGCAGTATTCTTTAGGTTCATGAATTTTCAATTTCTTCAGATCTAGGTTCAATTTCTTAAAGTATTTTCGTTTCGTTTTTCTTAAAAATGTCTTAAGTTTCTTTGATATTTGTTTGTTTCAGTTTTAGCTTCTTGAGATTTATTATTTTTGAGCGTTCTGGTAAGGTAAGAGCGTCGTGCTAGAAAGCAGTCTTTATTGAACCAAATCTGTTTATTTTCACGGCTTTGAGTTTTAACAGTTACCTCTTTATGTAATCCTGTGTTCTCTGCTGCCTTTAAAATAATTGAACAAAAATCTGAAGTTAATGTATTAACATCACATTGGTTATCATTAATATTCTCTAAGTTATATTGCAAGTTATGCAACGCAGCTTGGTCAAACGATTCAATGAAAGGTTCTAAGCAATTAGTGTCCCATCTAGAGATCTTAATTCTCTGACACACCGCTTGTTTCGGTTCACATTTCTCTTGGACGCTTGACCATGATGCGTTTAATTCACATTTATGGCACAGTGTGTATCGGATAAACATTTGTCAAGGTTATCAATACAGAAATCAAAAAGATGTGGCAGTAACTCTGCTGATGTGATCACATAGTCAATAGTGCTCTTACCATTGTTTTTATTATAACATGTAAAATCACCAACGCCAGCGTCACTGCCATATCTCCCATTTACTATGGTTAAGCTCAAGATTCTACATAGCTCCACAAGTTTTAACCCATTGTTATTTGTTCGTTTGTCTCGATTACATCTTTGCGGTAGGTCAGCAGTATGTAAATTATCAAAAACATCAGTGTCAATATTGTTTATGCCAATCGATCGAACAATCTCAGATTCTATGTCTAAAGAGTCACTCAATTCACCTGTCCGAGAGTTAAAATCACCGATTAATAGAACAGGTAAATCATACACAGTTTTGCACCTTGTTATATCATTTGTTAAGATATTAAAGAGATCAAAGTTGTGGTAAACAGAGCCTTCGTAAGGTATGTACACAGATCCCAATATCAGTTGATCGTATAACTTTAACCACAGAACTGATTCAGATGTGAAGTCATTTAAAACTTCAACGTTTTGTTTATGCTTATTTCGAGCTAGTATACATATACCATGGATACCACCATAGGTATGGTCATTATTTTTTTATTTCCAAACAGTACGGAGTAAACCCTTCTATATCACTTTCATGTATATGATTTTTTTTTGTTTCACTCAGACAAATAAAATCGTAACTATGTGTAAAAGTTTCAAAATGTTCCAAGATCAATTTTACTTTGTAGACCACACACGTTTAATCCAACGAAATTCAAAACATTTGGTACTTGAGGTTGTAAGGGGGGCGTGTCTGTCCTATCTTTTACCGGCATCAGGATTTGGATGATAAAGGGAATTGTTTATGTACAATTTATCAAGCCTTAACTGTGCTTTATCGCCTCTGTTCCTAGCTTCCTTCATTTTTGGGACAAGGAGACGCCTGCGTTCACTAATTTCCCTGGGGTACTGCTCAAATACAGCGAAACCCGTCCCCCTCAAACATAGTATTGCCTCTTTAAGAACTAAATCTCTATCTTTTCTTTTTCGAACTTTGCTATGATATTTCTTGGTTTACCATCCGACCTTTGCTTCAACCTATGCGCTACCTCAAATTCGATATTTTGGTTTATTTGCAAGACTTCACTTATAAAACACTTAATACTAGATTCAACGTTTTCTTCTGGACCTTTTTCTGCGATACCAGAGAATATCAAATTTTCTCGCATAGATCTAACTTGAAGATTTAAAAATTGATCCTTCAACGTATCACCCTCTCTTTTGGCATCATCTCTCTCATTTTCAAGTCGCGATATTCTTTCATCCGTTATGGTATGGTCAAAATCAACATCTTTCAATTTTTCCGAGTGTAAGCGGACTTCTTGTCGCATATCATGCATGGCAGTTTCCAATGACAGAAATCTAGATTCTATAGTGTGAAGTCTATTATTTATTTGATCCAGGACATCAAGTTTTTGAAGTTTTGCATAAATATCAGAAATCACAGATTCCATAGACCAATTTTGAGAGGGGTTGTTGGTAGGTTGTGGGAGTAATATATGACCAGAACTAGTGAGACTATACGCCGACGGGTTGTTAGGTTGATAAACTGGATGTTGATGGCCGTTCATATTGAATACTAATAGCACACCTGTTCTATATTTAGAAACTAATTGAGGTCAATACAGGTAATACACGTCTGTTGGCAGACGAGGACACTATCAAAACAATTTCTAACAGCAGATTATATGGCTAAATTTCTACAAAAGTTCTAATGATGAGGGACTACTTAAAGCATACACACAATCTGTAACATCTGCACTATATTACCCTCAAAAAAGTTTGAAGAAACCAAATCCATTTGATTGAAAATCGAAAAAATCTGTATCCACTGTTAGAGACTGTTTCTACCTGTCGCCATCTTGAACACAGTGGATATAAATGTCTATTTTTAGGATTATTAATTTGAAACGATCTTTTATTTGTTTTCATTGAACTCCCCGATTCGAGCTTGAGTCATGATTCCATTTCTGTTATGTTTTGAATAGGAATAAATAAAATCATTAAATTCTTTTGTCAAATCACGTTTTAAAACATAATTTACACACTTTATAAAACAAGCTCCGTCAGTAGGAATATAACAATATTCTCCAACGTGTTCTTTGATTGTAAATAGCAGTTGAGTTCCTTTTCCTACGTTTGATCTTTTGATTTGTTTGAAATTGTCCGTACGATATATTATATCACCAGTAAAATACCAATCTGAACTATCTGATTTTTCACTCATATTATCGACAACTCTGCCAATCATTGCCACAAGAAAGCTAAAGTCATATTTTGTTTGAATTTTCCATCTTCGAAAATTTGTCCGTCGATTTCAATTTGACCATTAAAACTTTCAAACTCTTTAATTATATCAGAAACCACTTTCGCAAATAATTCATTTTCATTTTTTTTTTGCATGTGTCTTTTTCGATTTTTTATGTTCTATTTTAATAGATTCTATTTTCGTTCTCAATTCATCGAATATTTCATTGAATTCTACCAGTTCTTCTACGGTAATTATTTTGTCGGATTTGCTTCTTTCGAAAAAGATGAATAATTTATCCAAGTATGTTCTTATTAAATTTGATATGGTTTTGTAATATAATTTCTTTTTAGTGGTAAACATAGTAATCATACCACATGACGATGTTTGAATCGCTGTCAGAGCTCCTAAGATAGCTGGAATAAATATTGGCAGAGAAATACTCGCTGTTACAGTGGTTGCTGTTGTTATCAGACAAGCTGATATAACACTTATAGTTTTAAAAGTAGTGTCTATCCTACCCCAACATTTCGTTAACTTTTTGTAATGATTGAATTCTTCTTCTAACTCTTTTTGTTATATTCTATAATAATTGTTATGGCAAATTCAACCATACGATTAACATTTTTAGGAAAATATTCTTCCTGTGGAATTTCAATTATTTTTCCTATTTTAAAATTTGCGAAAACCGTATTGACTTGTCCAATTATAAACGCGGGAGGTGTTACAAATGTTTTATTTACTTGAGATTTATCAATATCGATTGAAGTAAATTTATTACCAAAACAAAAATAAAATCTACTAGAATTGCTTACAATTATGAACGTATTTCGAGAGCCTTAAAATATTATGTAGGCTAAATTTGCAATTACCTACATCTAGACAATACATTGAAGTTTTCAAATCTGAAAATCCGGTCAAAATCGAACTGAAAATAAACTTGCTAAAGCAAAAAAACCTGAACTTCCGGTTCTCACTTCCTGTCAGAGATAGAACTTCCGGTTACCTACATCTAGACAATATATTGAATATCATTTGACCTAGTTTTCAAAGTCATAAAATAATTAGGTCACACCTTCCGTAACGGTTAATGATGGCGAAAATATGAAAATTATCAATTTTTGCTGTATTTAAGTACACTTATCTCTATGAATTTTTTAAGTAAGCCAAATTAAAAAATATCTACTCGTCGACAATATATTGAATATTATTTGACCTAATTTTCAAGGTCATAGATTAAGTGGGTCACACCTTCCGTACCCGTTAAAGTGACCTAATTTTGAAAAAATCGAAATTTAAATAATTCGAAAGAAAATACGAAATTTGAAAATCGGTCTCCAAGAAAAGGTAGATAATGATCCATTGTATCTATGTGCTAAATTTCATCAAAATCGGTCTATCAGTAGTGTCTGAATTTCGGATTTAAGAATTGTAACGAAAATTCAAAATGGCGGCCGATATGGCAGCTTGACCTAATTATTTAGGTCAAATCAATTACTTTTGACAAGTATTTATAAAACAGTTTTCACTTTTCACCTAGCAGTTATAGACCGGAAGTTACGTAATTACGTCATTTGAGGCTAAACCGGAAGTGGATTTTTTTTTTTCACATTTTTTCAAAAATTATAAACATATCGCCTATCAACTGGTAAAGTTTCAAAATTTTACCATTTATAATAAAGGAGAAATCACGGTCTGAAATTTTTGCCGATGACCCTTGAATATTGAATTGCAAATCGTGGATAAAATATTTAACCTAATTGCATAAAACCTATAATTGTTAGTTGACAAATACATTGAAGTTTTCAAATCTGAAAATCCGGTCAAAATCGAACTGAAAATAAACTTGCTAAAGCAAAAAAACCTGAACTTCCGGTTCTCACTTCCTGTCAGAGATAGAACTTCCGGTTTTGTTTTATTTGATAATAGAAATCATTCTAAGATCAACTGTAGATTTAGAATTTTTTGCACCTTTTACCAGTTTGTCTGCAAACTCATCCAAGAATTACAAAAAAAAAAAAACAAAAAAAAAACTAGAATTGCTTACAATTATGAACGTATTTCGAGAGCCTTAAAATATTATGTAGGCTAAATTTGCAATTACCTACATCTAGACAATATATTGAATATCATTTGACCTAGTTTTCAAAGTCATAAAATAATTAGGTCACACCTTCCGTAACGGTTAATGATGGCGAAAATATGAAAATTATCAATTTTTGCTGTCTTTAAGTACACTTAACTCTATGAATTTTTTAAGTAAGCCAAATTAAAAAATATCTACTCGTAGACAATATATTGAATATTATTTGACCTAATTTTCAAGGTCATAGATTAAGTGGGTCACACCTTCCGTAGCCGTTTAAAGTGACCTAATTTTGAAAAAATCGAAATTTAAATAATTCGAAAGAAAATACGAAATTTGAAAATCGGTCTCCAAGAAAAGGTAGATAATGATCCATTGTATCTATGTGCTAAATTTCATCAAAATCGGTCTATCAGTAGTGTCTGAATTTCGGATTTAAGAATTGTAACGAAAATTCAAAATGGCGGCCGATATGGCAGCTTGACCTAATTATTTAGGTCAAATCAATTACTATTGACAAGTTATTTATAAAACAGTTTTCACTTTTCACCTAGCAGTTATAGACCGGAAGTTACGTAATTACGTCATTTGAGGCTAAACCGGAAGTGGAATTTTTATTTTCACATTTTTTCAAAAATTATAAACATATCGCTTATCAACTGGTAAAGTTTCAAAATTTTACCATTTATATTAAAGGAGAAATCACGGTCTGAAATTTTTGCCGATGACCCTTGAATATTGAATTGCAAATCGTGGGTAAAATATTTAACCTAATTGCATAAAACCTATAATTGTTAGTTGACAAATACATTGAAGTTTTCAAATCTGAAAATCCGGTCAAAATCGAACTGAAAATAAACTTGCTAAAGCAAAAAAAACCTGAACTTCCGGTTCTCACTTCCTGTCAGAGATAGAACTTCCGGTTTTGTTTTATTTGATAATAGAAATCATTCTAAGATCAACTGTAGATTTAGAATTTCTGCACCTTTTACCAGTTTGTCTGCAAACTCATCCAAGAATTACAAAAAAAAAAAAAATAAATAAAATAATCCGAACGATTACAATACGTTTTCGCCAAAGTCGAAATACGTAAAAAAAAAAAAATAAAACTAGAATTGCTTACAATTATGAACGTATTTCGAGAGCCTTAAAATATTATGTAGGCTAAATTTGCAATTACCTACATCTAGACAATATATTGAATATCATTTGACCTAGTTTTCAAAGTCATAAAATAATTAGGTCACACCTTCCGTAACGGTTAATGATGGCGAAAATATGAAAATTATCAATTTTTGCTGTATTTAAGTACACTTATCTCTATGAATTTTTTAAGTAAGCCAAATTAAAAAATATCTACTCGTAGACAATATATTGAATATTATTTGACCTAATTTTCAAGGTCATAGATTAAGTGGGTCACACCTTCCGTACCCGTTAAAGTGACCTAATTTTGAAAAAAATCGAAATTTAAATAATTCGAAAGAAAATACGAAATTTGAAAATCGGTCTCCAAGAAAAAGTAGATAATGATCCATTGTATCTATGTGCTAAATTTCATCAAAATCGGTCTATCAGTAGTGTCTGAATTTCGGATTTAAGAATTGTAACGAAAATTCAAAATGGCGGCCGATATGGCAGCTTGACCTAATTATTTAGGTCAAATCAATTACTATTGACAAGTTATTTATAAAACAGTTTTCACTTTTCACCTAGCAGTTATAGACCGGAAGTTACGTAATTACGTCATTTGAGGCTAAACCGGAAGTGGAATTTTTTTTTTCACATTTTTTCAAAAATTATAAACATATCGCCTATCAACTGGTAAGTTTCAAAATTTTACCATTTATATTAAAGGAGAAATCACGGTCTGAAATTTTTGCCGATGACCCTTGAATATTGAATTGCAAATCGTGGATAAAATATTTAACCTAATTGCATAAAACCTATAATTGTTAGTTGACAAATACATTGAAGTTTTCAAATCTGAAAATCCGGTCAAAATTGAACTGAAAATAAACTTGCTAAAGCAAAAGAACCTGAACTTCCGGTTCTCACTTCCTGTCAGAGATAGAACTTCCGGTTTTGTTTTATTTGATAATAGAAATCATTCTAAGATCAACTGTAGATTTAGAATTTCTGCACCTTTTACCAGTTTGTCTGCAAACTCATCCAAGAATTACAAAAAAAAAAAAAAAATAAATAAAATAATCCGAACGATTACAATAACGTTTTCGCCAAAGTCGAAATACGTAACTAGAATTGCTTACAATTATGAACGTATTTCGAGAGCCTTAAAATATTATGTAGGCTAAATTTGCAATTACCTACATCTAGACAATATATTGAATATCATTTGACCTAGTTTTCAAAGTCATAAAATAATTAGGTCACACCTTCCGTAACGGTTAATGATGGCGAAAATATGAAAATTATCAATTTTTGCTGTATTTAAGTACACTTATCTCTATGAATTTTTTAAGTAAGCCAAATTAAAAAATATCTACTCGTAGACAATATATTGAATATTATTTGACCTAATTTTCAAGGTCATAGATTAAGTGGGTCACACCTTCCGTACCCGTTAAAGTGACCTAATTTTGAAAAAATCGAAATTTAAATAATTCGAAAGAAAATACGAAATTTGAAAATCGGTCTCCAAGAAAAGGTAGATAATGATCCATTGTATCTATGTGCTAAATTTCATCAAAATCGGTCTATCAGTAGTGTCTGAATTTCGGATTTAAGAATTGTAACGAAAATTCAAAATGGCGGCCGATATGGCAGCTTGACCTAATTATTTAGGTCAAATCAATTACTATTGACAAGTTATTTATAAAACAGTTTTCACTTTTCACCTAGCAGTTATAGACCGGAAGTTACGTAATTACGTCATTTGAGGCTAAACCCGGAAGTGGAATTTTTATTTTCACATTTTTTCAAAAATTATAAACATATCGCCTATCAACTGGTAAAGTTTCAAAATTTTACCATTTATATTAAAGGAGAAATCACGGTCTGAAATTTTTGCCGATGACCCTTGAATATTGAATTGCAAATCGTGGGTAAAATATTTAGCCTAATTGCATAAAACCTATAATTGTTAGTTGACAAATACATTGAAGTTTTCAAATCTGAAAATCCGGTCAAAATCGAACTGAAAAGAAACTTGCTAAAGCAAAAAAACCTGAACTTCCGGTTCTCACTTCCTGTCAGAGATAGAACTTCCGGTTTTGTTTTATTTGATAATAGAAATCATTCTAAGATAACTGTAGATTTAGAATTTCTGCACCTTTTACCAGTTTGTCTGCAAACTCATCCAAGAATTACAAAAAAAAAAAAAAAAAAAAATAAAATAATCCGAACGATTACAATACGTTTTCGCCAAAGTCGAAATACGTAAAAAATAAAATAATCCGAACGATTACAATACGTTTTCGCCAAAGTCGAAATACGTAATAATCCGAACGATTACAATACGTTTTCGCCAAAGTCGAAATACGTAAAAAATGTTCAAATTCTTTCCATTTCAAAAATGAATATGTTTTCTTCCTCCATATTGTAAGTCCTTGTTAATTACTGAATTGGTAATTTGTGGTTTTTCATTTGTCATTAAAATCAAATCTAGGAAATATAAACCATACTCGGTTACGGTAAATACATCAGATGGCTCAAGGTTTATTCTGTATTCAAACCCATCGACAAAATCTGTATCTATTACTATGTCATAAAGATGATTGTTATTTTTAAATTTATCATGTTTAATATTTAGAACTTTATTTTTTTTTTTTTCCATCTTTTGATGTTGTCCAAAATTCTCTGTTAATCTTCGCAGTTGGTAATTTTTGAGAAAATATTACTGAGTTTATTTTTACTTTTAAAGGAAATAATATAGTAATAATTGCTTCATTACTATCTGATGAACTCGCAAGTTCAAATCTTGCAAGGTTTATTTTGTCAAAAACTCCTTCAAATCTGGGGAAATTTAATCTCCCTTTGTATTTTGTAATAAACCCGTACTTTTCTGTATTACCATCTGCAAAGGGTAAAGTAAAATAATAATAAGGTCTTTCTTTATTATTTAATTCTTGTAACTTCTTTTTAATTTCATTACCATTTGAGTCAATTTTTCGATCTAATTGAGAAATTAATGAGGTTAACTGACTTTTAGTTTAGTTTCGAGATTAGATAATTCTTGTTTCAATCTGTTTTCGTTTATACCTGGTTTAATGTTGCTTATTAATTGTCTAATATCTGATTTTTCCTTGGTAATTTTTTCGTCTAATTTAAATATTAATGAATTTAAATCTTGTAACTGAGTTTTATCGACCACACTAACTAATTGCTGTTGAATATAGGTTTTAATTTCTGTGAGTTCGCCGCTGCCACTAAGTTTCGTTTCTAAATTAGTTAATTCCTGTTGTAATCTTTCTTCGTTTACACCAGGTTTAATGTTACCTATCAGTTGTTTCAAATCTGACTTTTGCCTTGTAATTTTTTCGTCTAGTTGGGATATTAATGAATTTAAGTGAGTTTTATCGACTATGTTACCCAATTGTCGTTGATAACTTTCTAGTTTTTTATGATGCGAGTCTAAAAGTTTTTGATGGTTTTCTAATTGGTTTTTACTATCTTTATCTAATACAGCTATTTTTTTATGTAAACTTTTAGTTGTTTGAGTTAAATAACCTTTATTTATTGCATCTTTTTTCTGTTGAGGAAATCTTAAATTAGTTATTTTGAAATTGTTCATATCTATATCACCTTGAAGCGTGTCTCCAGTTTGATTTACAAAATATGGTTTAAGAAGAATTCTTCCAAAGTAATCATTTAAAAGTCAGTTTTTTTGTAGGTTTTGTCAGTATTCGTTGTGTACGGACGTGTTTAACGAGCTCTGAAGTTCAGTGGAGTGTGACCGCTTAGTTTCCATTCTAAATAAATCATTGGATACTCATTTGATCTATGATGGAATATGAACAATGTAGTGGAATTTCCTCAAAACGATCCAGAGAAAGTGAAGTAAAAACGCATAAAGCTACCAATGAAAGTGAAAATAATCCTGGATGTGACCCTGTATCTCTAGAATTAATAACTAAACAGATTGGAACATTAATCAATAGTGTTTCAGAAATTAAAGAAAACCAAGAGAGAATATACGGTGTATTGGAAACAAAAATGGACAAATGGAAAGATGAAATATTAGATCATATAGATTCAAAAGTCAAAACTTTACACGATGAACTATCAATTGACATCGCTGCAGAAAGGATAAAAATTGTTCAAGTAGTTAATAACGTTAAAGATATAGCCGAAAGAGTGAGTAACTTAGAAAGTACTAATCATCCTAGTCACAGTAGGCTGAACAATAACTATGATCTGGCTGTTGTTGTTTATGGTTTGAAATGTGATGAGGGTGAGAACATTTTAGAGAAATCAATGGATTTGATGACAGCGCTTGGTGAGCAAGTTTCTTCAAAAATTTCGATCACTGAATGTGTACGTCTGAAATCAAAACAAAAGTCAAAGCCTGGTATGGTCAAAATTAGTTTTGAAAGTATCGAACAACGCAACAAGGTACTGCGTTATAAGAGACAGTTATCAAAAATGAAGGATTATCAGCATGTTTTTATAAATAGATCCAAATCACCAACAGAGAGGGTGATTGAACACAACTCTAAGATGATTTTAAAACAACTGAATAACCCCGCCCTTCGAGTGTTAAATAATGGTAGAATAACTGACCAAATAACAGACCAAAGAAAGTTTATAGCTACATGAACTTAAAATACTAACTCTTAATGTATGTGGACTGAAGTCAAAACTATTATCCAATGACTTTGAAAACTTCATCTCAAAATATGACATTGTATGTTTGGTAGAAACCAAAACCTGTAAATTAGATGTAATTGAGATACATGGATTTAAAACTCATTTAAACAATAGAGTCACATCAAATATATCATCGGGTGGAGTTGCAGTTCTCGTCAAAGAAGACTTAAAAAATGACGTAAAATTTCTTCAAAATTCAAATGACTTTACT
>JAUJPP010000237.1:0-14619 GCA_030562195.1 Nipponacmea schrenckii
ATATTTTATGCTTTTAGTAAATAAATTTTGACAAAAAATTAACGTCCAATTTCATTCACAGATTTATTTTAATCCCTTGATATACGCCATATGAAATCTGTAGCGTATATTGCGCTCATCAAAATTGATCTTAAACAATCAAGAAGGCACAATTCTTGATGGATTTTGACGTAAAATGGTGTTTATTTATCACCCAAGGATTAACTTTATTGAAAATCATAAAAAAATAAAAAAATATTCGGTTTGAGTTAGTGCTCTTGTTCTTGAAATACTTGAGTGACAACACTCTACGATGTTTAATTGTTGACGGAATTTGATGAAACTTGGTATGTGAGTGTATAATAAACCCAAGGATGAACCCTATTGAAAATCAAAATATATATTTAGTTGAACTCGAAACTGCATTGTTTTTCGTTAAGTTTTAAATTATTGCAAACTGCTTTGGTTTCGAAATGTTTCTTTGGTTTGTTTTTGCAGTGCGTGAAATGTTTTTTTTTTTTTTGTGCGTTCATCGACCGCACTGCTTTGTTTTCGAAATGTTTTTTGGGTTTTTTTTTCGAATTCTTCCCAGAGCGCCCAGCCAAAGCAACATATGCTATGAATTCGAGCCTTCGATTTTCTTGTAGAACTCGTGAAAGTAATGTTATGAATGTAATTTGATGCATTTTTTCCAACAGGAAATGACGTAGCGTTTTTCTTTGTTTTTTTTTTCAATTTGCGGCTTTATTTTTGATCCGATTTTGATCGTTCTTTCTTAGATAACTAAATTGAACTTAATTCTAAAATATAGCAATTTAAGAATTGTACATTTCCCAACTTTGTAGCTGACTTTTTGAATTTTTAATTTTTAGCATTTTCTAACTTCTACGGTTTGATTTTTTCGATCGATTTGAAACTTACAGATATATAGACATTTTGATTGCGAACCATAATTAATTTTCAAAATTTCGATATCACTTCCGGTTTTAAAGTTAATTGCTTTTAAAGTTGAATTTTGCACTTCCGGAATATTGAAGATATTTAAAAAAAAAATCTTTTGCAATTACAGTTGTCTATTAAATGATGCTTAATTAAAAAAATCCGAACCGGAAGTAACGTATCAGACGTCATCTTGAAATGACTTAGTTTTGTAAAACTCAAAATGGGGCCTCAGGGTTAAATCTAATTTGCATAATTTTAGATTTCCTAAAAACATCCATCGATTGCGCAAAAAGTATGGAAAGGGATTTTTGAATTTCGCTTTTGCTTTTTTTTTATTTCCGGTTGAAATTTTCCAGTAATTGTCAAAACTTTCAAGGTTCATATTTTGCGACCTTGACCTTTTGACCTGAACAAAAGTTATTGCCCTTGATTATATCTGGCCAATGGTATCTTCACTTTTGTTATCCGATGTTTACTTCCGGTTTTGCAGCCAATTGAAAATCATGAATTTTAACTTTAAAGAGCTCTATCACGTAATTTACATAGGACAGAATTTCTTACATATTCCTTTTACGCTTAATCTCATCTTTCTATTAATATATCACACTTGGTATTTTAATCAAAATTGCGCGTTTAAAAATTTCAAAATTTTGTAATTTCTTCTATACTAACTGTGCGTGTTTTTCTTTAAATCGAAATAGGTCTCGGGGGATAATTCGATTTGTGTTATTTTGATGTATATAGAATCTATAACCGATTGCCGAAATATATATGGAAACCGATTTTTTGATTTTGATTTCGATTTTGATTTTTTTTACATTAAAATCTTAAATGGGTCGTATATTGTGACGTTAACATTTGTCGAATTTTTGACCTGTACTTAGTGATAGCTCTCGAGAAGTTCTATCCAATGATCTATAAAGCTTTATTGTAAGATGTATACTTCCGCTTTTATCGCCATTTGAAAATTGCGAATTTTTCTACAAAACAATCTGTTTAATGGCGATGTACAAGATATGAGTTTCAGCGATCCGAATTTATTTTTTAGTTTAATCGTTCTACATCTAGTTAAAATGATTCAAAGTTATAATATATGTTAAATAAATGAAATTGTGGTTTACTTCCTGTTGTGGTTGATGTAAATATGGAATATTTGGAAGGAAATTACTATGGAAGACAATCCCTGCCAAAATTAATCATTCTTAATGAATAATTCGGTGTCAAATATCAGTACAGTAAAATCAACATTTGTACGCTTAATTTGACATTTGTTCGCTAAATCAATAATTTGTTGTTAAAAATTTATCATTCGAATAAAGAATATTACCGAACAAATTAACGATCAAGCCGAACTAATAATGCCCACTTCATAACCCTGAATGAAGTTTACCGAACAAAAGTTGAAAATCATTTCCCGCATTTCATGAGAACGATATCATTATGACAAGTGGCGCTGCTCGATTTGAGTTAGGACCTCGTCCCTATTTGTCTGGCCAATTTTTATGGCCGGCCAGTGGCTGTGTACAAAGTAAAAAATCTTATTATGTATTCCAATTTTATGATAAAAAGTTTTTAATCAAACTCTTGGTACTCTTTATTCATTGGAATGTGAGATTTTGAGATAAATATGGTGCCTATAATGTTTTGAAAAATGGCCAATTTTTGTACATTCCACAGTGATGGTTGGGGGGGGGGGGGCAGATATTTTGATGGAATTGACAAAGTCCCAATTACATGGTTTCTTCAGACGTGTGAATATATCTAAAATTCCAATATAATAGTATTTTTATGCCAAACTTTGTTACTGGTCAGTCAGTGATGAAAACTCTTCAAGGCCATTTTTTGAAATATGGCCAATGTTTTAAACTGCAGTTATGTAGTTAACAGTTTAAAGAAGCTAGCAAAAGAAGTTCTGTCAAAATCAGTTAAATATAGAGGTAATAAACAACAAAAACCAAATAAACGCCATTGTCCACAGCTAGTTTCCGGTTGCTCTAAATGACGTCATTTTAAATTAAACAAATACAAGTCACGCAGTTTGAATAGGCAATAGCAACAGGTAGTTTGTGGCAAGTTGCCTTCTTAGAAAACAATCGAGGGTAAAATTAAAAAAAAAAAAGACATTTCGGAAACAAAGCAGGGCGTTGATGAACGCACTGCAACTAGAGCCGTACACCTAACGACACTGAAGTAGTGCGTTGCATCCAGGGATTCGTTCGTTAAGCAAAAGACAGAAAGGGTTTATGAAAACATAAATGTGCATTATAATTGGATTTGGATTTCATAACAAACGCTCCCATACCCCCACTCCTTTTCCCCCTTTCCCCTTCCCCAGCCTTAGCCCTCTTCATCCATTAATATAGATAATAAGTTAAATCATAAAGAAAACCGCCTAGATTGTTGAATCCCATCTTCTTTTGAGGGAAGTTTTCTTTTGTTTTGGTTCTTGGAAGCCATGTTGTTTAATAAAAGTATGTTGTACGCATGCGCTATGGTGCACTAGCCCGGGCTAAGTCGTAAAATCGTGTTTATGTGAATACCGGGCTGGCCCGGATAGCCGGGCTTCCCGGTCTAGAAACCGGGGAGCCCGGCTACCCGGGCTGGCCCGCTTTCCATATAAATGCGTTTGAGTAAATCCATAGAAATTGACTACAGTGACGTCAGAACCGAGCCACCCGGCAAACCGGGCCAGCCCGCTCAACCGGGCCAGCCCGCTCAACCGGGCTGGCCCGCCTTATATAACCAGGCCCTGAGTGACATTTTAGTCCACGGTAGACCAAAACCAATTACTTCTTAAATTATTCAGATTAATTAATTATATATTTTTTTCTTCACAGATGCAGAATTTAAATTTTAGAAATTGTAATGATGTTCACTTTTCCTTGTAAACCTAATTTTTTACCTCGGCCTGTGCTTTCGTAATTCCAATTATATGTTATTACAACCACGCTCACCTATCCTTGCCCTTGCCAGGAGAAAATTTGGTTTACAACACAGCACACATTTGTTTAATATAATTTACACGTATTGAAACGTCCCTAACATGTTTATTGTATATTAAACAAAATTTATACTAACAAGTATTCTAAACTCCTCTCTCTTTTACCACAGCTCTTTTCTCTTTTCTCGCATCTTGTTGTATCTAAATTGATAATCTTTCCATCTTTCTGACTATCAAAAGTCATGGCAACACCCCCCCCCCCCCTCTCCCTTTGCTGCCCTATTGATGTCAAGACATTTCTATTTTCTATCACCTAATGGGACCCCCCCCCCCTCCTTCGTATATTATAAAATATATATATTTACATAAGATTCATTAGTTATTTAAAATTTCATATTCTGTTTAAATAAGCCTATCTTTTGTATTTTCACTCTTACTAGTCAAGAGTTGTCACTATTTGTTTCCAACCTATTTTGTTAATTTGACTATGTTGTACTATATTGATTTGTTTTTTTAAAGAAATGATAAAGGATTGAAATTAGATAATGTTATATTTAATATCTATGTATTTAATATTTGTGTATTGGTACTATCTGTTCTGCCATAAACATTGAATAATTGAACTATCACACTATCAATATACTGTTGGAAGGTTAACCAAAATAACGGTTTTGAGTTTTTGATATTGGCAATGTAAAGTAGCTGAAAAAGATAGACCAAAAACAGCATTTTCAATTCAGGGTGGCGGATTATGGCAGTTCGTCTCTATGCCCTTCGGCCTCTGCAATGCACCAAGTACCTTTGAACGTTTGATGGAAACAGTTTTATCCAAACTCACTTGGAAAGTATGCATGGTATATTTAGACGATATCATTGTCTACTCTAAAACATTCAAAGAGCAACTGGAAAACTTAAGTCTCGTTTTTCAAAGGTTGAAAGAAGCTAATTTGAAAATGAATCCAGAAAAATGTTCAATTATCTGCAAACAAGTGACCTTTCTGGGTCACATCATCAGTGAAAATGGAATTGCAACTGATCCCGAAAAGATCAGCGCAGTGAAAAATTGGCCAAAACCAAATTCTGTAAAGCAAGTCAGACAATTCTTGGGTCTCTGTTCCTATTACAGACGTTATGTTTATAAATTTTCTGACATAGCTAAACCCTTACATAAGCTTACAGAAAAAACAAATAAATTTTCATGGAATGAACAATGTCAAGTAGCATTTGATACATTGAAAACAGCACTAACTAGTCCTCCTATTCTTGCATTCCCAAACAATGAGGACACCTTTATATTAGACACAGATGCTTCAAATTGTGGTCTAGGAGCTGTTCTTTCCCAAGTTCAAGATAGCTTGCCAGGCAAGGTAATATACGCCCACTGGCAGCATTTATTTCAAATAAAAACTTTTCAGTAAGGTTACAATAAGTGGAATGAAATATTCAACCTTCCGAACTATTTTTTTCTAGGGTCTCTATTTTCATTAAAAACTGTCAAGAATTGTACCTAATAACAACTCATTAACTATTTTTCGGCATTTTTATGATTTGCAATAGGGTTCACCCTTAATAATGTTTTGATATTTTTAATTCTTAATAAGACTCTTCCTTGGTTGATATTAAACAATTTCAGCGAGTTTTGTCAAAAAGGAATGTTTAGAGTGTTCACAAGCCAAGGTCAATTTGTCGTTATTAAACAAAAAAATGATATAATCTATAAGATTCCAAAATCTAAGAAATCTGAAGCAAAAATAGTACATTTTAATATACTTAAACCATATAAAGGTAGTGTGGAACTAAAATAGTGGGACTCAGAAATAGAAAAGCCAACTTAAAGAGGAGCTGATATGGATTTTAATATCGCTTATAAGACACTTTTTTAATTAGTAATGACTATCTTATATCATTATCCAAATTTATTAAGCGATAATACAGGTTAATACCCTCAAAAAACACTTTTTTCTGTCGACCCCGCAGCGTGTGGCTATCAGTCGGTTGTAAAAAGACACCATACTTGTGTGACGTCATGGCGGTAACCCAAAACGATGGCGGACATTGAAATCAATAGTAGAAGCTGTCAGAGTTCGAGATTAATATCGTCTTATCCCGCTATGCCAGTTCTTGTAAGATAGAAAATGCGCACAGTGAAAGTGGAGGTTTTCTTGACCAATTTGCCGAACCAAAAGAAGCCTGCTGTAACTATCCTTTATCCATACGAACCCTAAGCCTCCGATGCCGGAAGTCGCGATAGCAGTAGGCCTTGTGTCTAGTGATGAAAATGATGGCGAACCAGCTGCTGATATCGCCTTACCTGTCGATTTAGGTCCACTGAACTTACTTACGCACCCCCCAACTTCCCGTAAAGCTATCGATTTGAAACTTGGCAGAGGGATACTTAAATGTGTCCTGAATGTTCACAGCAAATTTCAGACGATTCCGACCATTCCTTCTATTTTTAATTATTTTTCAAAGTGTTGAAATGACTGAAATTTCTTCCGATAAATTGGATAATGGCGAAATAGCAGGGGGACTTAACTCTTTTGTTTAGTCGTACTTGCTTTGAAATATCATTCAATTTCGGGTCATTTCGACCAAAAATTGTCAATTTTTCACTGCGATGTAACGAGTATAGCTGCAATCATTTTCGTTTGAGTTTACAAAATTGCCATGACTTTTTGCCGTTTGACGCGTACACATTGATCTGAAAATTTACAATGCGATGACAGCAATGTATTGATTACTCACAACAATTTTCCGACCGATCCAATTTTAAAACAATAGCGTAATTCATGCCGCTATGCCCCTATTGCTGCATCGCTTCCAAAATTATTTCCAATCCCGATATCGACACGAAAGGTGGCAATATGGCTTAGTAATGATTGCTGTTTACTCACAGCAATTTTCAGGCCGATCAGAAACCCCTTACTATGTTAAATCAATCGATAAAGTCATACCGCTATGCCCCTTTTGCTGCATCGCATACAAAATTATTTCCAATCGCGATATCGATACGAAACGTGGCAATATGTCTTAGTAATGATTTCTGATTACTCACGGCAATTTTCAGACCGATCAGATACCCCTTACTGTGTTAAATCAATCGATAAAGTGATCCCGCTGTGCCCCTTTTGCTGTATCGCATCCAAACTTATTTCCAATCGCGATATCGACACAAAACGTGGCAATATGACTGAGTAATGATTTCTGATTACTCACGGCAAATTTTCAGACCAATCAAACACCCCTTACTGTGTTAAATCAATCGATAAAGTGATCCCGCTTTGCCCCTTTTGCTGTATCGCATCCAAAAGTATTGCCAATCGCGATATCGACACAAAACGTGGCAATATGACTTAGTTATGATTGCTGATTACTCACAGCAATTTTCAGACCGATCAGACACATCTAACTTTCTGGCAATACTTCGAAATTTTAAATAGCCATCACCCATCAATCAAATTAACAGCAAATATAAGTGATAATAGCATGGACTTTCTCGACACAACAGTATTCAAAGGACCGGGTTTTAATGAAACTAGGAAGGCTGATATCAAAGTATTTTTCAAACCTACCGATACCCACCAACTTTTATTGAAAAGCTCTTTTCATCCTAAGCATACATTTTCAGGCATAATAAAATCGCAAGTTCTACGGTTCCGTAGAATTTGCACCAGAACAGAGGATTTTGATGATGCGTGCCAATTAGTCTTTAAGAAATTGCGAGAGCGGGGATATTCAAAACGATATCTCCGCAGCATTAAAAGCAAAACTCTTTCAGAAATTGAGAACCGGAATACAATCCTCGTTCCGGTAAACTCTAATCAATCTTTCGGATCACGGCCGTGCAGATCTACAAGATGTAGAACCTGTGAGCATATTTTAACAACCAATTCCTTCTCTAATAAACATAACGGTAAACAATTCGCGATTAACGGCTTACTTTCTTGTACCACTACTAATATTATTTACCTAATTTCATGCGACAAATGCCATTTACAGTACGTAGGCGAAACTCAAAACTCTTTGAGAGAAAGAATTAACGGTCATCGGTTCGACATCTCCCATCACCTGGATAAACCTATTGGGAACCATTTCAATTCCGTCAACCATTCCTTAGCAGATATGAAAGTGACACCCATTGAAAAAGTCATCACAGAAGAAGACACCAACCCTAAGAGTACAAGACTATACAGGGAGAGCTTTTGGATGAATCAACTAAAAACCATTTCACCCTCTGGATTAAATATACAGTTTGATTCTCAAATAATCCCATTTGTTGCTCCATTCAATAACATTTCTTGCCAAGCATCCCGAATCATCAAAAGATACTATACCGAATTACAAAATAAATTTCCCACTGTTTTTTACAAAAAATTAGTCATAGCATATTCAAAAAATAAAAATCTACAAGATATACTTGTTCGTGGTAGACTTGACTCTATCGATAATGTAGAATGATCCCACAGAACTTAATGTTCTCATTTTATCAACTATCATTGTACTTTATAATATATAACAGTATGAACGACTTTATTTTCTATAGTTGTAGCCATTAATAAATTTTCTTCGTTATTCCAGAAATTTGAAGCTGTCCTTTTTGATCCTGTACTTTCAATTAAAAATTTTTTAATAATGTTTCAAGTATTTCCCTAATGTAAATTATAGTTTTATGAATTTCTTTATTAGGTCCAGGAAGTTTTATATGATAACGTTATGATTTTGTTTTACTTAATTCATTACACATAACCACACAATTATTGTAAACATAACTTTAACCCTGTGCCAGTGCCTTATATTGAATAGTAACTTGTTACTTTTCAATCACCCTAATCTCTAACTATGTTAAATCAATCGATAAAGTGATCCCGCTATGCCCCTTTTGCTGCATCGCATCCAAAATCATTGCCAATCGCGATATCGACACAAAACGTGGCAATATGACTTAGTAATGATTGCTGATTACTCACAGCAATTTTCAGACCGATCTGACACCTCTAACTATGTTAAATCAATCGATAAAGTCATCCCGCTATGTCCCTTTTGCTGCATCGCATCCAAAATTATATCCAATCGCGATATCGAAACGAAACGTGGCAATATGACTTAGTAATGGTTGCTGATTACTCACAGCACTCATATCGCGATTGGAAATAATTCCGGGTGCGATGAAGCAATGGGGGCATGGCGGGATGACTTTATCGATTGATTTAACACAGTAACGGTTATCTGATCGGTCTGAAAATTGCCGTGAGTAATCAGCAATCATTACAAAGACAAATTGCCACGTTTCGAGTCGATATCGCGATTGGAAATAATTTCAGATGCCATGCGACGAAAGGGACATAGCGGGGTTACTTTATCGATTGATTTAACACCTTAAGACTTGTCTGATCGGTCTGAAAATTGCTGTGACTAATCAGCAATCATTACTTAGACAAATTGCCACGTTTCGTGTCGATATCGCAATTGAAAATCATTTCAGATGCGATGCAGCGAGGGGGGCGAAGCGGGGTTACTTTATCGATTTATTTAACACAGTAAGACTTGTCTGATCAGTCTGAAAATTGCTGTGAGTAATCAGCAATCATTACTTAGACAAATTGCCACGTTTCGTGTCGATATCACGATTGGAAATAATTTTGGATGCGATGCAGCAAAAGGGGCATAGCGGTATGACTTTAACGATTGATTTAACATAGTTAGAGGTGTCTGATCGGTCTGAAAATTGCTGTGAGTAATCAGCAATCATTACTAAGTCATATTGCCATGTTTCGTGTCGATATCGTGATTGGAAATAATTTTGGATGCGATGCAGCAAAAGGGGCACAGCGGGATGACTTTATCGATTGATTTAACATAGTTAGAGGTGTCTGATTGGTCTGAAAATTGCTGTGAGTAATCAGCAATCATTAATAAGACACATTGCCACGTTTCGCGTCGATATCGCGATTGAAAATAATTTTGGATGAGATGCAGCAAAAGGGGCAAAGCGGCATGAATTACACAATTGTTTTAAAATTGGATCGGTCTGAAAATTGTTGTGAGTAATCAATACATTGCTGTCATCGAATTGTAAATTTTCAGATCAATGTGTACGCCTCAAACGGCAAAAAGTCATGGCAATTTTGTAAACTCAAACGAAAATGATTGCAGCTATACCCGTTACATCGTAGTGAAAAATTGACAATTTTTGGTCGAAATGACCCGAAATTGAATGATATTTCAAAGCAAGTACGACTAAACAAAAGAGTTAAGTCCCCCTGCTATTTCGCCATTATCCAATTTATCGGAAGAAATTTCAGTCATTTCAACACTTTGAAAAATAATTAAAAATAGAAGGAATGGTCGGAATCGTCTGAAATTTGCTGTGAACATTCAGGACACATTTAAGTATCCCTCTGCCAAGTTTCAAATCGATAGCTTTACGGGAAGTTGGGGGGTGCGTAAGTAAAACAGTGCCCAACGTTCATTGGTAAGTTTAAACAAACTGTTTAATAAAAATTGAATTAAAGTCGGAATTGCAATGATTTAATAAATTTTGTCTGCTTGAATCACGTGTTACTATAAATAGACATGCCACGCCTCTGGTTTGTTTACAAATGGCCTCCAACCATGAATAATGTTTTCTCTAATACTGTAAGGCCACCAACTGCTTAGAAATAGCCTTGTTGCCTATAAGTATCATAAGTATAACAACAACAAAACCTATCCTATCATTTCAGATGTCAGTGTACTTACATACACATAGGGAATCCTGAGTCAATTGAGTCTGGAGTGTGTGTGTTGCAGGGAGGTTGGGTGATGGACAAGAATGAGGGTCAACCTGGTGAATGTATTACACAGCATCCTGCTCTTCTTATGATGTGTTTAGATCAAGGTATGCTGGATCTTGCCTACAGCCATTACAAGCAGCACTATGGATAGCTGAACAAATCTCAAATGCGTAAGTGAACATATTTGAGAAGTAAAACCATCTTTTGCAACAAATAAATTTGTATAAATTTGAGTATTTCATAGCATAATACTTTATCACATGTGTTTTCCTAAACAATTTAAATAATGTCAAATAATGCAGCATTTACGTGTGCATTCTAAATAAATATTAAATGTATTTTTATTATAATTATATTTCAGGCAGCACAGACTAAGATACTAGTATACTGCATAATACCATTGATTTGTATAGAGGATATGGATTTCCTTAGCAAGAAGAGTGGGGAACCACTGCCTGAGTTTGATAACAATTTCCATCACCATATAATGGAGGTGGCTGAATAAACTGTAACATTATATTAGTTATCTCTTTTTATTTCTTATGGTTCAGAATAAGGTTAACTAAATGATAATGACATGGTCCTGGGCCCTCCAGACCTCGGGGAAAATCATAGATACAATGACAAAACAAATTCATAAAAAAAATCCAATTATTTCTTGATATTTTAGAGTTCACTTTAGGGATCCAAACCGTAACACAGTCTCTGCTTTATTTGAATGTTCATATTTAAATGCTAGTGGTGGTGGAACATTGACTGTTTCAGGCTCGTCTGTTATTGTCCCATCCAAACAAGCCTGGCAGACCTCTCCCAATAATTGGTTGATAAACACTGAAAGAACAAACAAATGTAAATTTTGATTGTATCAGTTTCGTGTTTACTGAAAAATTTAAAAAAACGAAATATCCATTCTTGTTAAACTCCTTTCCCTGATTTGCAAATTTATTGAAATGAAATGCTGGTATGAGTATTCTGTAAGGGTAAAATACAATATATGTCCAACTGAAAATAAAAACTTTGATTAAAACAGTGTTTTGTGTAAGTTTACATTGCATTAAGATTAAAACAATCAATGAGAATTCGGCGAACAAGTTCAAAATTATGGTTGAAAATTGCTCTTTGTAAAAATTAATTTAAAATCACGTGTGCTCATGTTGATATTTTCTAAAAAGACATTCCTAGACTAACAGTACTATTTTGAGGATGCTATTCCAATTCTCATAAAATATTGACCTTGCTTAGACAATAGACCTAGAACAAATAGGCCCACCCTTCATCGGTCAAGTCTATAATAATATTAATGTGTGTTTACAATAATAATATAGAATTCTTAGGCCTGGATCTAGGCCTAGTTATTCTATTCAACTCTATTCTGCTGAACAGTATTAATTATTTCTTTGGTCTAAAACAAATATAAACGGAAAGTTTCAAACTTACTCTGGCTTTGTCCCGTTTGTCAAAACTCAAACTGTCAGTGTCAAACTTCAAAGGCTCACCGCTCACGCTTTGTTGGCACTGAGACATCGTCCTCAATATCCCTGACACCCGGAGCTTTAGGATTTCTAATCCGTACGGGTATTTTGCACTCTTTCCTCTCAAATTCGTCGTAATTTCTGGTTATGGGGGAACAGGTGAATACTGACATTCATGTTGTCATTTTTTTCGTTCGAACAACCACCTACAACAAATCTTCGAGGCATTTTGCATAAATATTTATTCCTTTAACACCGTGATCAACGGCGCTTGTTTGCAATTCGTTACCGCGATGACGTCATATCCGCCTTCTCCACTTCCACTCAAGTATTGATCGGGGAAATTCTCGAGCGAATATTTAAAACACGAATAACTTCGTTATAAGTTATTTATTTATCATAATTTACACATTTTTTTGTTTAGTGTTATATTTACTATTCATTGTACGAAAGTACCCTGTGGCGTGTCAGCTTCACTTTAATTATACCAATAACGCCTTATAGAATATAATGTATTATATTAAATCATTGAAAATTAATTGATTACAAATTGTTGTAATTTAAAATTAAATAAATAAATTAAATAAAAAAATAAAAAATAAATAAATAAAGGAAAACAGATTAAATAAGATAAACAGAAAAGAATTGGATAAACACAAATATGGAATAGGTCTATCCATATCATTTCTGTAAAAGTATAATGTACTGAAGGGAAGTAACCCAATTATTGTTTTAGTTAATAGCCAATCAGTGATTTGCTCAATTGAAGTTTCCCCTGTATGTAAAAAGAGAATAAAAAATGTCTAGATGAAAATGACCACGTTTTCTTTTAAAATCGACGAATTACCTCAATTTGTCAAGAGGTGGCTATAATTGTTCGCCTCAGATGGTGAATTATACGTCACACAAATATTTCTTATCATTTTAGGTAGTTAGATATATCTGATCTATATGTAATAACGAGAGATAAGAGATTATAAGAGGATTTTTCCGAGCTCAACACTGTGAGAGACATATTACCAGTAGTCACTCAGGTTTTGGTTATAAATGCAATGTGTGTACCAAACTAACCAACAGGTTGGATACAAAACACCCTCTGTGTGGAAAGGATGCAAAAATGGAATTGGTAAAAGTCAATAATATGAAATATGGGGCAGAAGAGAGGCAAGAATATTTGCAGCACCTGGCCTCACGCAAGACATTGGTTAAAACTATCGTCAGAGAACGAAGAGAGGGATTTTACAATCAAGCGACAAGTAACACTGGGATTGACACTTTGCAAACTGACAAAGTACCAGAAAAGAATGAAACAAACAAAGTAGAAGCAAGAAAAGAAATTCACTCACCATTGTTTCCAGAACCTGTCAGATCCAACAAAAGAAAGAGGAAGTTATCAACCACCTCAACTTCATCAACGTCATCGTCATCCAGTGATTCACCTTCAGCCTGTGAGGCTTCATCTTCAGAAGAAGAAGAAGAAATAAAAACAAAAGTATCAGCTGAAAGGATAGATGAAGATGAGTATCAACTGATAAACAAAATCAAAGTGCAAATGATAATCAGATAATTGTGAATGTAGGTGGAAAAGAATTCCATACAAGTAAAAACACGTTACAAGCTGAAAAGGGAACAATTTTCTGTAAATTGCTAGAAGATAAGACTCTAATAAAGATAAATAAGGAAGCCAAACCAACCTTATTCTTAGACAGAAACCCTAAACTATTTCAAACAATACTAAATGTATTAAGAGAAACTTACATGGATCCATCGTGCAAACCTACTTGGTTAATACCAATGTCAATTAATGATTATGACTAAGGTGATACCTTGTAGGTGTGTTGAATGCGGATCTCCGCACGACGTGACAAATAAGACGGACATTGTGCGGAATTGCTAGAGTGGTTATCACTCCGACAATTGACACACCTGACCTTCTTTGATTTGCACGTCTTGGTAGCATGCCCTTCTCCACATTTTTCGCAGCAAACCTTGCTGCGACAAAACTTGTCCAGATGTCCCAACTTCTGGCATTTCTGGCATCTTCTGACTTTAGGGATGTAGGGGTGGAGCTGGTACCTGGAATACTGCAGAAATTTGCTAAGATTCCGGAATTTGAAATAGAGCTTGGACAATTTGTCAAAATTATATCAATAAGAGTTTAAGAATTTTCTGTGTAACGTGTTGGTTTATCAATAATTTGACTGAGTGTAAAGAGGGTCATAGCATTGTGAATAAAAGAATTAGAAATGGTTAAAAAGTCTATATTAAAGTCTCCAAATATCAGAATATTGTTTACAGTATCACTCACAGCGCGTGAAATGGAATAAAAAATAGCAGTGTTTACATCGGATGATGCTCTTGGGGGTCAATAAAAAGTTCCAATTAAAAATAATAAGTCATTGATTAAGACTTCAATCCATATACCCTCTGCATTGTCAGTTTCTAAGTCAAATCTCCTTTTAATTAGAATATTGTATCATTTAATCTTATTTATTCTATAAGTAATGATAAT
>JAUJPP010002445.1:0-10415 GCA_030562195.1 Nipponacmea schrenckii
GAAAGCGAGAATCCTCTAAGCAGTGTTATGTTAAGGAACTTCTTGCTAGCTGCCTCTCATCTGATAGTGGACTGGACAGTCGACAATCGTCAATTGAAGATGCGCATCTACTACATCCTCAAGCTACCAACCAATTTCGGGCCCATCAACAAATAATGTCCACTTCATCATCTGTTACCAGCCAGAACCCACTCCGCATTTAACTCAACATACTGTTACCAGACAAAAGAAAAAGAAATTGACCAAGATCAAGTCTAAAGCTTCGTCAATATTTAGGGTCCGGAAATGAAAAAGGGTGGATATCCAATCATTTTAACGCAACGAAAGCACGCCAGATTCAAGCGATGAAGATTATCCACAAGTTTATGTTGTCAGACCACGATTTGAATCTACAAGACAGTTTACTCGAAGACGTTTAGCCTTAAAGAAGATTGAAGATCATTGGTTTGATTCTGATGACGACTCCAGTGTTTCATCCGAAGATTCATTTTATAAGGATGGAAATATCGATTTGTATCAAGATCCCACAACACCAGTAAAGGGTAAGCATAAACAAAATGTGAATCGAATCTGTTTTGGGTGTTCAAGTAAAGCATATATACCTATAGAATTTAAACGAGGAACCATAAAATGTTTACTTTTGGAAAAGAGTGATAAATATATTCCCCAAGAAATTTTTTTAAACCCGATGGTACCGCCCATGAACAATTATAATGGAAAATTATCTCATTGATTTTGTTATTGTTATTTCTTGTCATGATTATAATTGTTATAATATTGCTGTTATTGTTATTACATGAATCTTAAATTTTATATTAAGTTATAATACTTCAGTTAGATTTAATTATGGTGTCCTTTTATTTTCGGAAACATTCATAATGTCAATATGGAAAATCTGAAAGTCATTGTGCAATTAAAAATAATTCTGCTTATTGTCAACGTGTAACAAGACTCTTCAATTATAACTTAATCGAAATGACGAGACTTTCGTATATAGAATTTATAAAACATGTATAATGACGAAGTAAGTTGCTCATTTAAGATCTAACAATAATAGCTCAGTTCTGTTTTAAAATTTGAATGTCCTGGTACACATTTTGAGAATCACAAGAAGAGGGAATGCTTATCAAATTAGTACATTTGTGAGAAGTGAAAGTTAAATCTCCAGTAGCCAAAGTGAGTAGCGTCATATTTTGAGTTTGCCAGCAAAGTGTGTTAAATTATCGAGTACAGAAACTTTGCATGATATTATGATAAAATCCAGTAATGTCAGTTTCAGTAATGATGAATACAATTAAGACCTGGTCAATCAAACATTTGCCCGCAATATTTTGTTACAAGAGTAAATTCTCGACCAAACAAAATAAATGACGAGAATCTGGGATTGTGAAAGCTACGGTTGGTTCATGCATATATCCAAACTTTGCTTTAGGAACATGCTTTTAACTAACTGAACTAAAAGAATGTATACCGATGATATTTCATTCAGCTCCGGTTGAAACATCTATTTATTTTTGGTTACTTCAAGATATATTTCACACCATATAATATGTCTTTTTGATTTTACGTCATACTCGTCTCTTGATTTTACGTCATACACGTCTCTTGATTTTACGTCATACATGTCTCTTGATTTTACGTCATACATGTCTCTTGATTTTACGTCATATATTTATTTTGATATTTCATCACATCTGCTTCTTGATTTCACGCCATATATGCCTCTTTATTACACATCATCTGTTTCCTTTAATTTCACATTATTATATTTATATTTCTCTTGATTCCTCGAAGTATGTTTCTCAAATCCATAACACAGTTTGGTATTATTTTTATTTTTCTCTTGTGAAAGCCTTTCTCTTAGTTTCCCATCATCCATGTATCTTGATTGGCCAACTTCTGTGTTTCAACGGTGGTATTTTTTGTTTGGTTCCATGAGGTTTGGTTGTCTTAAGTCCCCAACAAATTCTGTTTTTCAATTCAGTCATATTTTTTTTTACCATAATTTTTGCTTGTCTAGACTTTTCAGCATTCTATTTATCTTGATTCGCAATCGTCTGTTCTTCGTGATTCCATAAAGCCTGTTTTCATGATTCCACAGGATCATTCTATTTCATTTCCATGGCGTCGAGTGTATCGTTTTTCAACAGCATAACATCTTTAAATATTAGTGTAATTAATATCCAAACTAAGTTTATAGTAAAGATATACATGTACATGTAAATAGTTTCATGGATAAAACAATATTCTACTGGTATGCCAGACTGTCTATCTCGTCTAATAGTTGGGTGATCAACTCCAGGGATTATAATACATGCTAATTAGATCACTGATTGATATCTGATCACTTCTTTGTTATCGATTGATTGACCAATAAGATTTGGTTTTAACAAATCCCTGATAACTGTCATCGTAGTCACTGTCCAATCAGAGCTGTTGTTACAACCATCAGACATGATGGAGTCACGTCTAGAAGTAAGAGCATAGAGGAATCAGTGCCAATCTGAGTTTAAACATATAAAAGTATGGAATTCAAATCAAACATCAAATCAACTTCAACTGTTAGTTCTGATAACATTTTATTTACCGCTACCAAGTTTTATTTTAAGGTATGTATTACATATTGTTTTTTTGAAAATGTTATTTTTATTGTTACTTATGGATGGAAAGTACAGAAATAAAACAAGATGTCGTTGACCCACAAAGTTATTAGTTTCTCATCTTTTGTAAGAAATTAAACAAAACTTATCTATTTTATTACATGCACAGGGCTCAAATATAATTCCGTTTACTTTTAGGTTCACCATGTTGCGTTGGCTGAAGAACAAGGGCAGAAGCACACAAGCTGATGTTTATTCTGGTACAAACTCCGCCACATCATCTTACTATAGATATGGTTTTCATTCATCGCATATTGAGAATTCAGAAACTACTACGAAAGCACATTCTGAAGGTTGTTTGAACCAAACACCGCAACATTGTAAACCGATTGAACCACATATGTCTACTGAACATATTTACGAAGATATTGATGATGATATCACTCAAGCTGTGCCGTACTCTATTACGTCACTTGATGACTTGATTGAAAGCGAGAATCCTCTAAGCAGTGTATATGTTAAGGAACCTCTTGCTAGCTGCCTTTCATATGATAGTGGACTGGACAGTCGACAATCGTCAATTGAAGATGCTGCATCTACTACATCCTCAAGCTACCAACCAATTTCAGGACCATCAACAAATAATGTAACCACTTCATCATCGTGTTACCAGCCAGTAACCACACTACCGCATTTAACTCAACATACTGTTACCAGACAAAAGAAAAAGAAATTGACCAAGATCAAGTCTAAAGCTTCGTCAATATTTAGGGTCCGGAAATGTAAAAGGTGGATATCCAATCATTTTAACGCAACGAAAGCACGCCAAGATTCAAGCGATGAAGATTATCCACAAGTTTATGTTGTCAGACCACGATTTGAATCTACAAGACAGTTTACTCGAAGACGTTTAGCCTTAAAGAAGATTGAAGATCATTGGTTTGATTCTGATGACGACTCCAGTGTTTCATCCGAAGATTCATTTTACTCAAGGATGGAAATATCTGATTTGTGTCAAGATCCCACAATACCAGATCAAGGTGAAGCATCAACACAATGTGATATCGAATCTGATTCTGGATGTTCAAGTCAACCAGCATCATCATCACCTAGTGAGAATTTAAACGAGGAATCCAGTAAAGATGATGTGCTATCTAGTGAAGAAGCAGATGATGAACTACCCTCATTCAACCCAAGAACAGGTTTTGGTTTGAACCGATGGTACCGACCTTGAACAATTGATCAAAGTAAAAATGTAGTGCTTATTGTTTTGTTATTGTTATTTCTTGTTATGATAATTATTGTTATAATATTGCTGTTATATTTATTAGAGTATCCTAAAAATAATTGTATTAAATTAAATGACATTGAGAGGAATTTTAACTGAAATGTTTTTTTGTTTTTTTTTTTGCAACTATTTGTGCCAATACTGTGATTATGCACAAAATTGGGCGGTCATTGTGCATTTAACAATAAAATATGAATGCTCTTGGATTTTGGGTTTTTTAACATCACAAAGATAGAGAATGCTTATCTAACTTTTTTTGTACAATTCCTCCGAGATCCAAGTTAAGTCTCCAGTGATCAAATGAGCAACGTTATAGACAATATTGTTATCAGTTAGTGGTAAATTGTTAAACAATTAAAGGGTGAAATTGTTCTTACCAGAAAAGCGTAGACATGGTTCTTGCTCTGAAGATCGAAACCATACTAGCTTACAGTGATTTGTCCTTTATAAGACGCTCTTTGACCATTATCTTGGCTAGTGGTATTCTAGAATGTGTTGTTCTCATATGTTACAAGCACAGAAAACGAACTGGGTCATGTGTTTTGGTTTTGACATAAGATTCTAGACGAGTGAACTCATTTTGGAAATCACTTTGATGTAGGCACTAAAGGCTCAGTAGAAAAGTTATTAAACGCTTTTCTTTTTGCTTTTTACCAGACCTCAACCATGAGGGCCGCAGTCTTGCTTAAGTTAATGATACTTAAATGTGTGGTTTTTCGCTACTGAGTACAATACTCTAACTGTATTGTTGTATCGTGTGGGGAACATGATATCTTCGAATATCTGGTAAGGTTCTGTTGGACTCGTTAATGGTTCAGCTATGTATAGATGCCACAATTTTAACTAAAACGTAGTTATCTTTTGATGATGCCACTTTGTGGTTGAATTCATTTCGATCCATTTTTGAAGAAATTTTATTAGTGAAACAAGTAAGAGGTAGATTTGATGTGCTTAAATATCTTATATGTGGTGGTTCCGGTTATTTTATTTTAGGACACCAATGACAAATCTGAATGGATATGAGACAACGTAGAAATTTGGTTGGTCCGCCGTTGTTTTTGTACAATTTATAGCAATACAGTATGTAGAGAATAAGAAAATTCTGTTTTCTTTTCCAATTCACATTTCCAATTCGAGGCTAAAAATCCCTACAGTTTGAATAAAACGATATAATACTGTTTATAAGACATATAGGTAAAGATATATGGATATACATTTACTAACCCAACGTTTCACATTCTCATACAGGCAGCGTTATCAAGAGAAATGAATAATATAACAAGACTAAGCAATATACATGTATATATAGTAAATAAATGAGTAACAATTAAGAGTATAAAACGTAACGTAACGACTTTTTCTTCACAACATGTCTTCTCGTAAACTTAAATCTTTTTCTCGTAATCTCACATCTTTTCTCTTAATCTCACATCTTGTTCTCGTAATCTCACATCTTGTTCTCGTAATCTCACATATTTTTCTCGTAATCTCACACCCTTTCTTACTCTAAGTGTTCCTCGTGATTCCATAACGTCTATTCCTCGTGATTCCATAACGTCTGTTCCTTAATTTTCCATGACGTTTGTTCCTAGTGATTCCATGACATATGTTCCTCGTGATTCCATAACGTCTGTTCTTTGTAATTCCTAGCGTATGTTCCTCGTGATTCCATAACGTCTGTTCGTCATGATTCCATAACGTCTGTTCGTCATAATTCCATAACGTCTGTTTCTCGTGATTCCATAACGTCTGTTCGTCATGATTCCATAACGTCTGTTCGTCATAATTCCATAACGTCTGTTCCTCATGATTCCATAACGTCTTTTCCTCATGATTCCATAACGTCTGTTCCTCATGATTCCATAACGTCTGTTCCTCATGATTCCATAACGTCTGTTCCTCATGATTCCATAACATCTGTTCCTCATGATTCCATAACGTCTATTCCTCATGATTCTATAACTTCTGTTCCTCATGATTCTATAACGTCAGTTCCTCATGGTTTAAAGTATTTGTTCTTCACGAATCCATTAAATCTGTTTCTCTTGATTACACAGTACATGATAGGGACTGATTTTTTAAAATTTCATAATATTTATTAATTCTCTTATCTGAACCAAGTTTATTTCCCGTCTTTAACAACGTACATGTAATCAATTTCCAAACTAATTTTACTCGGATAGATTCGTCTGTTCTATATCTATTATGATATACATGTCAATAGTTTAGATCTCTCGAGAACACTATTTTGGCAAAATCCCGTCATCTGTAGATTTAGACTTTATTAAAACAGGACTGCACAACACTTACACATAATTTCAAAGACATTGTATATAATATTGTATTTATGAATTGTAATTCTATTACCGGTATATGGTAACAGATTAATATAAGTCTCGACTTGTTTCTGAAACCATAGTCTTTATATATGTATGTATAATTTGTAATTTGTGAATAAATATTGTTTAAAAAAAAAATAAATAGTTTAATTCAATTACATGAAATAAACAATATTCTATGGTATGCCAGACTGTCTTTCTCGTCTAATAGTTGGGTGATCAACTCCAGGGACTATAATACATGCTAATTAGATCACTGATTGATATCTGATCACTTCTTTGATATCGATTAATTGACCAATCAGAATTGGTTTTAACAAATCCTTGATTACTGTCATCGTTGTCACTGACCAATCGGAGTTGTTGTTACAACCATCAGACGTGATGGAGTCATGTCGAGAAGTAAGAGCATAGAGGAATCAGTGCCAATCTGAGTTTGAACATATAAAAGTTTGGAATTCAAATCAAACATCATATCAACTTCAACTGTTTGACTACTCTTAGTTCTGATAACATTTTATTTACCGCTACCAAGTTTTATTTCAAAGGTATGTGTGATAAAAATGGACATTGAATTCATTCAATATTAGCTTTTGAAAATGTTATGTTTTCTTACTTAATGAATGGAAAGTACAGAAATAAAACAAGATTTCGTTACATGCAATGTGCTTAATTAATAATTCTTTATACTTTTAGGTTCATCATGTTGCGTTGGCTGAAGAACAAGGGCAGAAGCATACAAGCTGATGTTTATACTGGTACAAACTCCGTCACATCATCTTATTATAGATATGGTTTTCATTCATCGCATATTGAGAATCCAGAAACTACTACGAAAGCACGTTCTGAAGGTTGTTTGAACCAAACAGCGCCACATTGTAAACCGATAGAACCACATATGTCTACTGAACATATTTATGAAGATATTGATGATGATATCACTCAAGCTGTGCCGTACTCTATTACGTCACTTGATGACTTGATTGATAGCGAGAATCCTCTAAGCAGTGTATATGTTAAGGAACCTCTTGCTAGCTGCCTTTCATCTGATAGTGGACTGGACAGTCGACAATCGTCAATTGAAGATGCTGCATCTACTACATCCTCAAGCTACCAACAAATTTCAGGACCATCAACAAATAATGTACCCACTTCATCATCGTGTTACCAGCCAGTAACCACACTACAACATTTAACTCAAGTTACCAGACAAAGAAAAAGAAATTGACCAAGATCAAGTCTAAAGCTTCGTCAATATTTAGGGTCCGGAAATGTAAAAGGTGGATATCCAATCATTTTAACGCAACGAAAGCACGCCAAGATTCAAGCGATGAAGATTATCCACAAGTTTATGTTGTCAGACCACGATTTGAATCTACAAGACAGTTTACTCGGAGACGTTTAGCCTTAAAGAAGATTGAAGATCATTGGTTTGATTCTGATGACGACTCCAGTGTTTCATCCGAAGATTCATTTTATTCAAGGATGGACATATCTGATTTTTGTCAAGATCCCACAATACCAGCTCAAGGTGAAGCATCAACACAATGTGATATCGAATCTGATTCTGGATGTTCAAGTCAACCAGCATCATCATCACCTAGTGAGAATTTAAACGAGGAATCCAGTAAAGATGATGTACTATCTAGTGAAGAAGCAGATGATGAACTACCCTCATTCAATCCAAGAACAGGTTTTGGTTTGAACCGATGGTACCGACCTTGAACAATTGATCAAAGTAAAAAATGTAGTGCTCATTGGTTTGTTATTGTTATTTCTTGTTATGATAATTATTGTTATAATATTATCGTTATTTTTTCTCAGTTATCCTAAATAAATTAGATCAAATCAAAAAGTCATTGGAAATTAATTCATAAATCCACAAGGAATCGCGTTACAAAGGCTGGAAAACCGTCTTTAATTGATGATTAAACATATTTTTCTCGTAATCTCACATATTTTTCTCGTAATCTAACACCCTTTCTTACTCTAAGTGTTCCTCGTGTTCCATAATGCATATTCCTCGTGATTCCATAACGTCTGTTCCTCGTAATTCCATCACGTCTGTTCCTCAATTTTCCATGAAGTTTTTTTTTTTTTTTTTTTTTTTTTTTTTTTTCTTTTTTTCAAATAGTATAACTATAATACCTCTGTCTAATTATTGGTAGGCCTAGATCTACCCTTCCTAATCTTAGTGACCAAATTTGAGTATAATCTAAACTTAAATCCATGCAACTTTTAATTTTATTCCTTCATCTAGTTATCATCATATTAGATTTGGGTATCTTTTATAACTGAAGTTATTGAACAATAAACATGTCTTACCTCTCCACACAATACATTTAGTTAAACGAGTGGAATCAAATTGACCTCTCATTATACTCTTTGAACCCGGACAGCAATGAATAATATCTCTAATGATAGTCTCGATCATCCGGAACCACCATAATTTTATAGCCTATCTTAAGATTAGACTCTTTATCTCTATTCAGGCGAGTGAAACCTTAATGTTGGAGACTACTGTTATCTCTTTTTTCTGATATTTGTCTTGTCGAATACATGTACCGTGGACATAAAACATTTTATTATTCATATAAAACTCATATATATCATGTAATGTTATTTAACTTCTATGTTTTTTGTGGTCATTATAACTTTTGTAATACATGTACATGTATATTTGAATAATAAAAAAAAAAAAAAAAAAGTTTGTTCCTAGTGATTCCATGACATATGTTCCTCGTGATTCCATAACGTCTGTTCTTTGTAATTCCATGGCGTATGTTCCTCTTGATTCCATAACATCTTTTCCTCTTGATTCCATAACGTCTTTTCCTCGTGATTCCATAACGTCTGTTACTCGTGATTCCATAACGTCTGTTCCTCATGATTCCATAACGTCTGTTTCTCGTGATTCCATAACGTCTGTTCGTCATGATTCCATAACGTCTGTTCCTCGTGATTCCATAACGTCTGTTCCTCATGATTCCATAACGTCTGTTCCTCATGATTCCATAACGTCTGTACCTCATGATTCCATAACATCTGTTCCTCATGATTCCATAACGTCTATTCCTCAGTTTTCCATGACGTATGTTCCTAGTGATTCCATAACGTCTGTTCCTCGTGATTCCATAACGTCTATTCCTCAGTTTTCCATGACGTATGTTCCTAGTGATTCCATAACGTCTGTTCCTCGTGATTCCATAACGTCTTTTCTTCGTGATTCCATAACGTCTGTTCCTCGTGATCCCATAACGTATGTTCTTCATGATTCCATAACGTCTGTTCCTCATGATTCCATAACGTCTCTTCCTCATGATTCCATAACGTCTGTTCCTCATGATTCCATAACATCTGTTCCTCATGATTCCATATTGTCTGTTCGTCATAATTCCATAACGTATGCTCCTCGTGATTCCATAACGTCTGTTCCTCATGATTCTATAACGTCAGTTCCTCATGGTTTAAAGTATTTGTTCTTCACGATTCCATTAAATCTGTTTCTCTTGATTACACAGTACATGGTAGTGACTGATTTTTTAAAATTTCATAATATTTTTTAATTCTCTTATCTGAACCAAGTTTATTTCCCGTCTTTAACAACGTACATGTAATCAATTTCCAAACAAACTTTACTAGGATAGATTCGTCTGTTCTATATCTATCATGATATACATGTCAATAGTTTAATTCTATTTCATGAAATAAACAGTATTCTATTGGTATGCCAGACTGTCTATCTCGTCTAATAGTTGGGTGATCAACTCCAGGGATTATAATACATGCTAATTAGATCACTGATTGATATCTGATCACTTGAACCATGGTTTATCTACCTTAAAACTATTCTTGCGTTTATTATTCACATGTACAATGGTCTTTTTACAATGTATATTTACATGTATATATAGTAAATAAATGAGTAACAATTAAGAGTATAAAACGTAACGTAACGACTTTTTCTTCACAACATGTCTTCTCGTAAACTAAAATCTTTTTCTCGTAATCTCACATCTTTTCTCTTAATCTCACATCTTGTTCTCGTAATCTCACATATTTTTCTCGTAATCTCACATATTTTTCTCGTAATCTCACACCCTTTCTTACTCTAAGTGTTCCTCGTGTTCCATAATGCATATTCCTCGTGATTCCATAACGTCTGTTCCTCGTAATTCCATCACGTCT
>JAUJPP010000238.1:0-13207 GCA_030562195.1 Nipponacmea schrenckii
TAATAATCAAAGTTACATATAACAGTTGGGAAATGGATATTCAACTGGGTAATAATCAAAGTAAAATATAACAGTTGGTAAATGGATATTCAACTCGATAATAATCAAAGTAACATATAACAGTATGGTAAATGGATATTCAACTAGATAATAATCAAAGTAACATATAACAGTATGGTAAATGGATATTCAACTAGATAATAATCAAAGTAACATATAACAGTATGGTAAATGGATATTCAACTAGATAATAATCAAAGTAACATATAACAGTATGGTAAATGGATATTCAACTAGATAATAATCAAAGTAACATATAACAGTATGGTAAATGGATATTCAACTAGATAATAATCAAAGTAACATAAAACAGTATGGTAAATGGATATTCAACTAGATAATTATCAAAGTAACATATAACAGTATGGTAAATGGATATTCAACTCGATAATAATCAAAGTAACATATAACAGTATGGTAAATGGATATTCAACTCGATAATAATCAAAGTAACATATAACAGTATGGTAAATGGATATTCAACTAGATAATAATCAAAGTAACATATAACAGTGTGGTAAATGGATATTCAACTTGATAATAATCAAAGTAACATATAACAGTATGTTAAATGGATATTCAACTCGATAATAATCAAGGTAATATATAACAGTGTGGTAAATGGATATTCAACTAGATAATAATCAAAGTAATATATAACAGTATGGTAAATGGATATTCAACTAGATAATAATCAAAGTAACATATAACAATATAGTAAATGGATATTCAACTAGATAATAATCAAAGTAACAGATAACAGTATGGTAAATGGATATTCAACTCGATAATAATCAAAGTTACATATAACAGTATAGTAAATGGATATTCAACTAGATAATAATCAAAGTAACATATAACAGTATGGTAAATGGATATTCAACTAGATAATAATCAAAGTAACATATAACAGTATGGTAAATGGATATTCAACTAGATAATAATCAAAGTAACATATAACAGTGTGGTAAATGGATATTCAACTAGATAATAATCAAAGTAACATATAACAGTATAGTAAATGGATATTCAACTAGATAATAATCAAAGTAACATATAACAGTATGGTAAATGGATATTCAACTAGATAATAATCAAAGTAACATATAACATTATGGTAAATGGATATTCAACTAGATAATAATCAAAGTAACATATAACAGTATAGTAAATGGATATTCAACTAGATAATAATCAACGTAACATATAACAGTATGGTAAATGGATATTCAACTAGATAATAATCAACGTAACATATAACATTATGGTAAATGGATATTCAACTCGATAATAATCAAAGTAACATATAACAGTATAGTAAATGGATATCCTTGTCAATAATATACCCAATGTAATGTTCTATGTATATGGATATACGTAACTCGATAGTAATCTATGTAAGGGAAATTGAATTTTATTAATTTAACTAATAAAGGAAAGGGATTAACATAGAATTTCTTGACACGTTTTAACATCAGCACGAAAACAAGTGGGTCATGTAACGACTTCTTGTGAATTGTTCGTGTGACTCGTGTTTTACAGGGGTAAAGCATTATTTACGTGTACCAACAACATGTTGCGTGAGGAAATATAAAAAATTAATTTAACCTGATTAAAAGCCTGGCGTGCGGGCTAAATGAACAGTTAAGGCCCCACAGAGAATTATGCCGGGGAATTTGTGTCAAAATTCGATGTTATGTAGTTGGCGCTTTTACATCACAGATGTTGCAAGCATTAAGTGAAAATACAAAAAATCGGACAGGTCTGATGTTAAAAATCAGTTCACTAAGTACTTATATCTCATGTTTAATTCTTTTTATCAGACAACAAATTCAACAAATCATAATACATTTCACATTTTAACTTAAACTTTTCTTTTTTTACATTTTACTTTTATTCTTTTACAAATGTCTCACTACAATCAACATGTGACCATTCACATAGTTACTTTCAACATTTGCATTTTATTTCCTGAAACGCGTATTATGCATTATGTCTTACTACATTTGTCTTTTGTATTCTAACATTTCTACTTAGCATCGCAACTCAGGGTCATATGCAAATTAGTTTCCCACAGCCTCTTAATGAAATCTCGCGTGATCTAATCATATCTTGTCACAATGAATTCTCCTGAACATGAGATAACTCTAGTCAGACTTTATTAGGAGTCAGACCACTATTATTCACCCTCAGACTTCATTAGGAGTCAGACCACTAATTATTCACCCATGTCCTCCAACTTTCCATTAAAGAAAAATCACTTTCCACATGAAAAAATATTTATTCCAAAGATAAATTATAAATATTTTGTATGGTCATGACCAATGAATTTTCGAGCTGTTGAAAGTGCAAGTACACCACCGCTACCTCATTGGACCATATGCATTGGGTCATCGGTAAAATCTGAAATCAAACATAAATTCAGTCCTTCAATTTCAAAGAAAAATTCAAAAGGTAAATATTGCAAAAAAGTAGGGAGGCCCAAAATTGGAGAATTTTTAAATATATATGGCACATGAACTTTGAACTACAATCTTGAATTAGTGGTCAGTATACAGTTTTATGACTAGACCAACATGTTGATAATACTACGTATCTCTGCTGAAGGCAGTGAGAGACTAGATGATTCGGTCTATGCAGACACGTGCTTATTAAAAAACGGAATTCCGAAATCGAAGTGTTTTACTTCTGAATTTTATTAAATGGTAAGTTGATCCAAAATAAGGATGTTGGTGAAATAAGTGTAGGCCAAGAATTTCAGAATCGAGAGTGAATTCCCATCCATTTATGTTTGTCTAAGCACAGGAGTATTGGTAGGCCTGGACTTTTTTTTCTATTTCCAAGTAAAGTAGGCCTATTGGATTGGACTGGGACGTGAAGCAAAGTGGAGGTCTGTCTGTTACAAATTTATTTAGTTTGTGCTTAATTTTCTCTATCGCGTTCACAAGCCAATTTTGATGTGTTTTGACCAAATCAATTGCAATAACTCAAAAACTGTTCATCGAAAAATAGCCAATTTCGAACTTGTCCGAGATCTCACCAATACAAATGATCACAGCAAGTTTCATTTAAATCCGATGAAAACTGTAGTCTCTATCGCGTTCACAAGCAATTGTGGACGGACGGACCGACGGACCGACAGACCGACGGACAGGGGTGACGACAATATACGACCACATTACAATGTGGGCGTATATAAAAGATTTAGGAGTAGGGATTTCCACTATGACCATCAAAAAAGTACTGAAAATTAAGCACAAACTAAATAAATTTGTAACAGACAGACCTCCACTTTGCTTCACGTCCCAGTCCAGGCCAATAGGCCTACTTTACTTGGAAATAGAAAAAAAAGTCCAGGCCTACCAATACTCCTGTGCTTAGACAAACATAAATGGATGGGAATTCACTCTCGATTCTGAAATTCTTGGCCTACATCAATTAACTTATTTCACCAACATCCTTATTTTGGATCAACTTACCATTTAATAAAATTCAGAAGTAAAACACTTCGATTTTCGGAATTCCGTTTTTTAATAAGCACGTGTCTGCATAGACCGAATCATCTAGTCTCTCACTGCCTTCAGCAGAGATACGTAGTATTATCAACATGTTGGTCTAGTCATAAAACTGTATTACTGGCCACTAATTCAAGATTGTAGTTCAAAGTTCATGTGCCATATATATTTAAAAATTCTCCAATTTTGGGCCTCCCTACTTTTTGCAATATTTACCTTTTGAATTTTTCTTTGAAATTGAAGGACTGAATTTATGTTTGATTTCAGATTTTACCGATGACCCAATGCATATGGTCCAATGAGGTAGCGGTGGTGTACTTGCACTTTCAACAGCTCGAAAATTCATTGGTCATGACCATACAAAATATTTATAATTTATCTTTGGAATAAATATTTTTTTCATGTGGAAAGTGATTTTTCTTTAATGGAAAGTTGGAGGGACATGGGTGAATAATTAGTGGTCTGACTCCTAATGAAGTCTGAGGGTGAATAATAGTGGTCTGACTCCTAATAAAGTCTGACTAGAGTTATCTCATGTTCAGGAGAATTCATTGTGACAAGATATGATTAGATCACGCGAGATTTCATTAAGAGGCTGTGGGAAACTAATTTGCATATGACCCTGAGTTGCGATGCTAAGTAGAAATGTTAGAATACAAAAGACAAATGTAGTAAGACATAATGCATAATACGCGTTTCAGGAAATAAAATGCAAATGTTGAAGTAACTAGTGAATGGTCACATGTTGATTGTAGTGAGACATTTGTAAAAGAATAAAAGTAAAATGTAAAAAAAGAAAAGTTTAAGTTAAAATGTGAAAATGTATTATGATTTGTTGAATTTGTTGTCTGATAAAAAGAATTAAACATGAGATATAAGTACTTTGTGAACTGATTTTTAACATCAGACCTGTCCGATTTTTGTATTTTCACTTAATGCTTGCAACATCTGTGATGTAAAAGCGCCAACTACATAACATCGAATTTTGACACAAATTCCCCGGCATAGAGAATTACCATTGTAAAAAACAGTTCTTTATAAGCGGCGGTAGACCCAACCATGGTTATGTTTGAAAAAACGTATTTGATACAAATATATTTAGAATTTTTCATTAGCTTTTAAAACAAGCCACAAGCACTAGCCACTAGTATCAGTGTTATTAGATGTACCACATTAGAGATAAAAGTACATGGTCAATTTATGGCGGTATAGAAGATCGAGCAAAAATAACCCTTTTTGCGATTCTATCATTTCCATGATAACCATCTGCAAATCAAATCAAATTCAATATTTTCTTCAAAATATGGAAATATGCTTTCTATAACTATAACCTTTTGGGATATTTTGAATTGTTACTGAGTAGACAAGAGGCAAAAAAAAAACAAAAACTGGAATTGTGTGAGTGCAATAAATTAACTACTAGATTAATCTGCATAATCCACATATCGCACTATGAATTTAAAATGTATTCTATTTAAATCATGCATTGTTCACAAAGTCAGCAATTATCCTGTTTGAGACAAGTTTCCTGGAAATTAACGTTGCTGTAACATAAACTTAAATTTAATTATTGCTTTAATCTTTACACGTTAACTTAATCTTTGCTACAATCATCTCTTGGGATTCGGCTAATTTACCAATTTAAACAAACCGATAATCCCTCTTAAACCAGAATTCAATAATCTAAATAAGCAAGTGCATGAAGATAAAATGTGAACTTTTATTGGCAGTCTTATCAACGATGATGGACATTTGACTTCCCTAAAGAATTGGATATTTTTAATTCTGGAGGCAGTTTGGGTTGAGAAATAATTAATCGGGCGATCTAAACTAATCAATAATAAATTTCTTATGTTCAAACATGACAAGATTAGTACGACTAGCATGTTTACAACTGATGTACAGGGACTGGGTGTGACCCCGAACCAACGGTAGAAAGCATGACCCTTCACAAATAATACCCAAACATATATATCAAGGAACATAAGGGAATAAATTATGGTATAACACACTTCTTTAATAAAAAGGTATATAACGTTTCGACAGAATTTACACGTATAAATTATTTTGAAACGTTATGTACCTTGTTATTAAAGAAGTGTGTTATTCCCTTGTGTTTCTTGTCATATTTACCATCACCTTTAAATGTCGTTCAAATCCTACCCAAACATATTCAAACATTTGCTCTCGAGTGATGTTTCATGGTGCTATATGGCCCGTCTTGATGCTAGTTCGCCTTGAAGCATTTCTATTGGTTTCGAATTATGTTTCATGGCGGTATATGACCCGTTTTAATGCTATTACAGTATAATGTATTTCATTCGAGTAATGATTCAGTAATGATCATAAGTTAGATCTATTGTGTATCTAAATTAAAAGAAACAGCCATTTTTAGAGAAATGACAGCTTAGTTTCAAGATGATCTTTTCCACTAACTAACAATTGACCAAACATCAAATATCCTGCAATTGGTTTTCTCGGATTATCTGGGTAACATCTTATAGAAACTTGCAAAGACATTAACTGGAAAAAAGCGATTCACTCATTAAGATCATTGTCTATAGACACGTGTTTCTATTCTGGCTATATAAGAAATGAGATAAAAGTTCACTACAATGTTTGCTTCACACAACAATAAAACTAATCCTTTTAATCGTCTCATTCCTGATAAAAACAAATATGAGATATTGCTGATGGCAACACAATAATATGAAACTCTGTTATCTTTTAATCTTCAATTTCTCTTTGATAACCTTTATTTAATTGTGATATGATCTCGGTGTTAAATAGCTAAGTAACCTGAGGGTACATTAGTTTCATCATTAACAATAGAACTTTTCCAACCTTGTGGCCACAACTTTGATTTTCACAACATTAATTTAAAACCAACATCTATCAAACGATTTATTTAAAAAGATTCCTGATGTTTCAACTTTTGCTTAATATTTAATCATACGAAAAGGGTGGGGTGAGGGTTTTTTTTTTTCAAGGTCGAGTTGATCACATTATTATATATCTGACCAGGAATTATCGAAAGGTTCTTGGCGCTAAGATATTAAATAGCATTTACTGGGCTGAAAATATCTAATTCTTTCAGTAACAGGCATCCTACAGATGTCTCAGAATGCAGAACAAATCCTGAGTCCCTGAAAACACGTATGTTGTGCTGTATTTGAATCAAATTCTGATCCCTTTCATGCCGACACCAATATTTAACTTTTTCCATATTTTTACTCATGTATGATGGTATATAACAGATTTATAGTGCATTTTATCAGCCATTGAGGGATATATGCGTTCTTTTAGTGAGTTAAAACGGTAAGAAACCTTCCAACATTATTATTCAGACTAGACGATCAACGATACCCTAGAGTCCTTTTTTCTCTTATTTTTCAACTTCACGATATGTAGATGCGGAAGTTTGTATATCGCCGAAAGTCTATAACTAATAATGAAGTTGTTTTTAATTAACCGTACAACTACCGATATTTCCCTTAATGATGTCTTTCAACACGGAAGATATCTCATACAGATACTTTCCTCGAAATGTCAACAACTTCTTTTGCTATATTCAGCTTAAGTGCTCCCGTTTCCATAGATTGTCGAATCTTAACCATTTTCTGGAATCAAAACCATTTACGGAACTGGAACTAAAACCCTTTTCCGGAACCAATAGAACACTTTAACATTAAATCCATTATGTCGGTATATGATAGCATAGTTATATCGAATGCTCGTATGATAGGAGTCATATGCCCAATTGCAACTTGAAGACATATACGTTGTTTTTTCTTGATTTGAGGAGGTCTGAACGTCTAAAAGTCAATTTGATTTGAACGAACTAAAACGAATAAAATAAACCCCTGAGTCGTAATAAATTGACATTTGCTGTTTTATATGTTAAGTTGTGAGTATAAAGAAGGACAATTGTCACGATATTTAAAGCACGTGTAAAAAGTACTTAAAAGAAAGACCTGACAAATTGTTTCATCAAACAATATGACAATGTGTAATGATGTTACTGCAGAAATAAAAATCAATTCTTGATTTATGTGATTTTTTTTCCTTTATATACAAGTGCACACGGTGACTATTTTCAATTTCAGTACATTGCTAGGTTGAAATCTCATAAAAGTCAAAATAACAGTGAATGTGCTTGTCCGGTTAATGTGACTTAAATTGAGTCCACTCACTGCCGCTCATCCCCACCCCAACCCCCACGATATTTTGGTATCACACTTTTGATTTCCACACCTTTAGAGTATGCTTAAATTCTTGAGAAATTGACTTCTTAATGAATTATAGAAACGACAATATTCTTATATTTATAAAGAACGCCATAACACATCTTTCGAACTCTCCAATGGACTTCAAAACCCAGACGGGGTGGACATATTTCTCATTATTCTCTACTGGTAGATGACAGCAACTGAGGGAAAGGGGTACTTTACGTTAAGAAGACAGGAGATAAAATTGCTAACTCAACAAACAAAGCCGTTTACAGTCCACTTATTTACGTCGAACCAGATAGTCACTAATCCGAAACTAATTCAGGTTGACATTTGCCATAGAACATAACAGGACAACGGTACAGGAAATGAAGCCCATGTTAACAGTATCAAGCAATGTAGATTTAACCGCACTTCATGTCCAATTCTAAAGTTTTATGCACTATTTCCACAGATAGAAAATGGTATACTAGAACATGTTGAGAAACCATGGTATTAGCGTGGCTTTACCTCGCTGCATCACATTTAGGAAAAAGATCATGGTAATCAGAACACAAATTTTGTCGATTTCCGGATTTCGAAGTTGATTTTAAGTAACTATACGAGACCAAATATTTTAATATACTCTTCTTTGATTAAAAAGGAAACCTAAAGGAAACCATCCAATGTTAAAGTCTTTAAATGGCATTTAGCAATTGTGAGTACGATATATATGCACAGCTTTATGGAACAACAATCACTGGTCAAAGTTTATGCTACGTTTCGGCGTGTTTCTCCCGCCGTCCTCAGGCACAGAATGACAAGACATGATAGGCAACGATATATATACAATTATACTTATTATTAAAATAACACAAGAGATAAACACAACATAAAAGTGGTCTGTGAAAATGAAACCTTCTTTGCGATTTTTTTCCCGTAGATGGGTACTGAATAAGTCAGTGTTCAACATTACCACTGTGTTTTATTATATAGCAAACGAATATGATAATTTTGTTGTCTTCGTTTTATCTGGGGATGGGGTTAATATTTGTTTTTTTTTCCTCACAAAATATGACCGCGCGCTACTTTGGCTGTTGCAATGCCTGCCAGTTGAGAAGGCCAGGGACATGTTTCACAAAATTTTAAAGATACAATCAGGATTTTAAGAAATACAGTAACCGGATTGGTAAATAAAAAGTAAATTTTAGTGATTAACCAATCCGACCATTGGAACTCTTAAATCATCCTAAGTTATTTGTCGTGAAACAGACTCCTGGTTTAGGAGCATGATTGAAAACTTCCAACAGACATTTAATGCATGGCAGGGTCTTCCGTCTTTTACATAAAAATGTTTTAATACTAGTAATTCCCTGAGGGCCCCGACCTTTTAATTGAGTGACATGTCAGGATTTGAATGAATTCGAATTGTTTTCGATAATTCAGTTTTTAATGGCGCATTTTTCTTAAAAATGATGTTTGTCACGCAAAGAATCTTAAATATGTAGATTGTTCTACTTAAAAATGGATCGTTTAGGAGATTTTTTAAGAATTTTGATTAAAAATTTCACAGAAATCTGTGAACTTTAATTATTATCAATAAACATATATATGGAATGCCCAAAAAGAAAAAAAAAAAACATGCAAAAAAACACGAACCAAGAAACCAAGAAATTTTAAACTAAGAAATACATATTTTACACTGATCTTGAGACCTCGTTTATAGTTTTAGAATATAATTTAATGATTTTGTTATGAAATTGAATATTTTGGTATAAAATTTTAATTTCTTGGGGTAAAATTTCAACTTCTTAGTGTTTTATTTTGTCATGTTGGTTTTTCTTTCCGTTTTGGTATTCCATACTATATCATATACATGTATAAAAAAAAAGAAAAAAATTACATACCGTCAAACCTACGGAAGCGTATTAGGGCCATTCATTTTTTTTTTTTCCGTATCAAACTTCTTCAAAAATTTTAATGTTTCCGATTCTAATTGAGCACACTAATAACTTGTCACAAGGACAGTTGAAAAGAAGTCGTGACATTATTTTTGATCCTAAAAATTGCTTGCGTGTCATCAAATCCTATCCGTGGACAGGAAAATCTTTACCGGATTGTTTTCGAAGCCAGATGATTGATAAAGATATTGAAACTAGAATTGCTTACAATTATGAACGTATTTCGAGAGCCTTAAAATATTATGTAGGCTAAATTTGCAATTACCTACATCTAGACAATATATTGAATATCATTTGACCTAGTTTTCAAAGTCATAAAATAATTAGGTCACACCTTCCGTAACGGTTAATGATGGCGAAAATATGAAAATTATCAATTTTTGCTGTATTTAAGTACACTTATCTCTATGAATTTTTTAAGTAAGCCAAATTAAAAAATATCTACTCGTAGACAATATATTGAATATTATTTGACCTAATTTTCAAGGTCATAGATTAAGTGGGTCACACCTTCCGTACCTGTTAAAGTGACCTAATTTTGAAAAAATCGAAATTTAAATAATTCGAAAGAAAATACGAAATTTGAAAATCGGTCTCCAAGAAAAGGTAGATAATGATCCATTGTATCTATGTGCTAAATTTCATCAAAATCGGTCTATCAGTAGTGTCTGAATTTCGGATTTAAGAATTGTAACGAAAATTCAAAATGGCGGCCGATATGGCAGCTTGACCTAATTATTTAGGTCAAATCAATTACTATTGACAAGTTATTTATAAAACAGTTTTCACTTTTCACCTAGCAGTTATAGACCGGAAGTTACGTAATTACGTCATTTGAGGCTAAACCGGAAGTGGAATTTTTTTTTTTCACATTTTTTCAAAAATTATAAACATATCGCCTATCAACTGGTAAAGTTTCAAAATTTTACCATTTATATTAAAGGAGAAATCACGGTCTGAAATTTTTTTCCGATGACCCTTGAATATTGAATTGCAAATCGTGGGTAAAATATTTAACCTAATTGCATAAAACCTATAATTGTTAGTTGACAAATACATTGAAGTTTTCAAATCTGAAAATCCGGTCAAAATCGAACTGAAAATAAACTTGCTAAAGCAAAAAAACCTGAACTTCCGGTTCTCACTTCCTGTCAGAGATAGAACTTCCGGTTTTGTTTTATTTGATAATAGAAATCATTCTAAGATCAACTGTAGATTTAGAATTTCTGCACCTTTTACCAGTTTGTCTGCAAACTCATCCAAGAATTACAAAAAAAAAAAAAAAAAATAGAATTGCTTACAATTATGAACGTATTTCGAGAGCCTTAAAAAAATTATGTAGGCTAAATTTGCAATGACCTACATCTAGACAATATATTGAATATCATTTGACCTAGTTTTCAAACTCATAAAATAATTAGGTCATACCTTCCGTAACGGTTAAAAAAAGGCGAAAATATGAAAATTATCAATTTTTGCTGTATTTAAGTACACTTATCTCTGTGAATTTTTTAAGTAAGCCAAATAAAAAAATACCTACTCGTAGACAATATATTGAATATTATTTGACTTAATTTTCAAGGTCATAGATTAAGTGGGTCACACCTTCCGTAGCCGTTAAAGTGACCTAATTTTGAAAAAATCGAAATTTGAATAATTCGAAAAAAAATACGAAATTTAAAAATCGATCTCCAAGAAAAGGTAGATAATGATCCAATGTATCTATGTGTTAAATTTCATCAAAATCGGTCTATCAATAGTGTCTGAATTTCGGATTTAAGAATTGTAACGAAAATTCAAAATGGCGGCCTATATGGCAGCTTGACCTAATTATTTAGGTCAAATCAATTACTATTGACAAGTTATTTATAAAACAGTTTTCACTTTTCACCTAGCAGTTTTAGACCGGAAGTTACGTAATTACGTCATTTGAGGCTAAACCGGAAGTGGAATTTTTTTTTTCACATTTTTTCAAAAATTATAATCATATCGCCTATCAACTGGTAAAGTTTCAAAAATTTTTCCATTTATATTAAAGGAGAAATCACGGTCTGAAATTTTTGCCGATGACCCTTGAATATTGAATTGCAAATCGTGGGTATAATATTTTACTTAATTGCATAAAACCTATAATTGTTAGTTGACAAATACATTGAAGTTTTCAAATCTGAAAATCCGGTCAAAATCGAAGTGAAAATAAACTTGCTAAAGCAAAAAAACCTCAACTTCCAGTTCTCACTTCCGGTCAGAGATAGAACTTCCGGTTTTGTTTTATTTGATAATAGAAATCATTCTAAGATCAACTGTAGATTTAGAATTTCTGCACCTTTTACCAGTTTGTCTGCAAACTCATCCAAGAATTACAAAAAAAAAAAAAATAAATAAAACTAGAATTGCTTACAATTATGAACGTATTTCGAGAGCCTTAAAATATTATGTAGGCTAAATTTGCAATTACCTACATCTAGACAATATATTGAATATCATTTGACCTAGTTTTCAAAGTCATAAAATAATTAGGTCACACCTTCCGTAACGGTTAATGATGGCGAAAATATGAAAATTATCAATTTTTGCTGTATTTAAGTACACTTATCTCTATGAATTTTTTAAGTAAGCCAAATTAAAAAATATCTACTCGTAGACAATATATTGAATATTATTTGACCTAATTTTCAAGGTCATAGATTAAGTGGGTCACACCTTCCGTAGCCGTTAAAGTGACCTAATTTTGAAAAAATCGAAATTTAAATAATTCGAAAGAAAATACGAAATTTGAAAATCGGTCTCCAAGAAAAGGTAGATAATGATCCATTGTATCTATGTGCTAAATTTCATCAAAATCGGTCTATCAGTAGTGTCTGAATTTCGGATTTAAGAATTGTAACAAAAATTCAAAATGGCGGCCGATATGGCAGCTTGACCTAATTATTTAGGCCAAATCAATTACTATTGACAAGTTATTTATAAAACAGTTTTCACTTTTCACCTAGCAGTTATAGACCGGAAGTTACGTAATTACGTCATTTGAGGCTAAACCGGAAGTAAAATTTTTTTTTTCACATTTTTTCAAAAATTATAATCATATCGCCTATCAACTGGTAAAGTTTCAAAATTTTACCATTTATATTAAAGGAGAAATCACGGTCTGAAATTTTTGCCGATGACCCTTGAATATTGAATTGCAAATCGTGGGTAAAATATTTAACCTAATTGCATAAAACCTATAATTGTTAGTTGACAAATACATTGAAGTTTTCAAATCTGAAAATCCGGTCAAAATCGAACTGAAAATAAACTTGCTAAAGCAAAAAAACCTCAACTTCCGGTTCTCACTTCCTGTCAGAGATATAACTTCCGTTTTTGTTTTATTTGATAATAGAAATCATTCTAAGATCAACTGTAGATTTAGAATTTCTGCACCTTTTACCAGTTTGTCTGCAAACTCATCCAAGAATTACAA